>JADRCD010177223.1:0-20717 GCA_019843815.1 Montemys delectorum
TAATTGTCACTTCCCGTTGTTTTTGTTGTATGGGGTGGAATTAGATTTGTGTAGATTTGTTGAAAGATTACTTTCTTGCTTCTTCTAGGGTGTAGTTTTGCTCCTATTGTTGATATTTTCCATCTATTATCCTTTGGAGGGCTGGATTTGTGGAAAGATATTGTGTAAATTTTGTTTTGTCATAGAATATCTTGGTTTCTCCATCTATGGTAATTGAGGGTTTGGCTGGGTACAGTAGCCTGGGCTGACATTTGTGTTCTTGTAGGGTCTGTATGACATCTGCCCAGGATCTTCTAGCTTTCATAGTCTCTGGTGAGAAGTCCGCCGTAATTCTGATAGGCCTGCCTTTATATGTTACTTGCCTTTTTTCCCTTACTGCTTTTAAAAATCTTTCTTTGTTTAGTGTATTTGGTGTTTTTATTATTATGTGACGGGAGGAATTTCTTTTCTGGTCCAGTCTATTTGGAGTTCTATAGGCTTCTTATATGTTCATGGGCATCTCTTTCTTTAGGTTAGGGAAGTTTTCTTCTACAATTTTATTAAAGATATTTACTGGCCCATTACATTGGGAGTCTTCACTCTCTTCTATACCTATTATCCTTAGGTTTGGTCTTCTCGTTGCATCCTGGATTTCCTGGATATTTTGGGTTAGGAGCTTTTTGCTTTTTGCATTTTCTTTGACTGTTGTGTCAATGTTTTCTATGGTGTCTTCTGTCCCTGAGATTCTCTCTTCTATCTCTTGTATTCTGTTGGTGATGCTTGCATCTATGACTCCTGATTTCTTTCCTAGGTTTTGTATCTCCAGGGTTTTCTCTCTTTCTGATTTCTTTATTGTTTCTATTTCCATTTTTAGATTCTGGATAGTTTTGCTCATTTCCTTCACCTGTTTGTGTTTTTCTGTAGTTCTTTAAGGGATTTTTGTGTTTCCTCTTTAAGAGTTTCTAGCTGTTTACCTGTGCTCTCCTGTATTTCTTTGAGAGTGCTATTTATGTCTTTCTTAAGGTCCTGTATCATCATCATGATAAGTGATTTTATATCTGAATCTTGCGTTTCCGGTGTGATGGTGTGTCCAGGACTGGCTATGGTGGGAGAATTTGGTTCTGATGATGCCACATAACCTTGGTTTGTGTTGTTTATTTTCTTACGCTTGCCCCCTATCATGTGCTTATCTCTAGGGCTACCTGCCCTTGCTAATTCTGACTGGAGTCAGTCCTTCCTGTGATCCTGGTTGTATCAGAACTCCTCAGAGTCAGGCAGTCTCTGTGACCCTGTGATTCTGGGATCCTGTGACCTTGGGCTTGTTAGAGCACCTGGGAGTGTAGCAGCTTCCTCTGGGTGTTGTGGGACTGGCTGCAGAGTTTGTGCCCAAGGTCTGCTCAGGACACCAGCCCAGAGAGACCGGAAGGAACCCAAGCCACTCTGCTGGTGGAGTTCCTGTGTGCCTGGTCTGGCAGGTCCCAGTTACTCCAGGTGTTGGGACAGATGTTGGGTCCCCCTCATCTCTGATCCTGAGAGTTTCAGAGTGCCTGGGAGTGGAGCTTCCTCTGGGTGTTGTGGGACTAGCTCATAAATCTGCATTTTTAAAGCCATGTGGCAATATGTTTCTTGTTTCAGCAACATAAATATACAAGAATTCAAGGTTTCCTACCTCTATATACCTCTTTGACCAGCAATTTGAGAATACACTACAGAAAAACAATAAAAAACAAAATAACAAAAGGTACTGGCAGCCTCTCGGTCAACCTGTAGGCAAGACTTAACTTCCTCTTCCACGGGCCCTGAAAGTGGCCCTAGACTCAGGCTCACTAGCCTAATTGTAGGAAGAATCATACAACCTCAGTTTGGTGCAAATCTCTCACCTAGATAGCTCTGATCACCCTGGCCTGCCTTCAGCAAGAATCCTGTTATATTTGTCTCGTGGTCATTTTCTACCAACTCACATAGCCCCACCCACGTGGCTCATTAATCAGTATAAATCCTTAATTATATTTAGAATTGAGCTTGATCTAAATTCCCTTGGCCATAGCAATAATCTTGGCACTGGTTTTAATAGCCCTAAACAAAATATTGCTTATCTTTTAAGACAAGTATAGAATAATTTTCGTTCTACAGAATCAAAACAGAAGGAAACACAGGATCCAAGAAATCATAAGAGGCAATGGACATTTCCCTGTGTCAAATATATAGCTGCCCAGATGGCAACCCGTCTACATTAGAATGAGGACTATAAGATGCTTGCATGGTTTATCACATCCAGGTAATCCCAAGGGTGCCTCCCAGCAGTGTGATATTGTAAAAGTTTGCATCACAGCACCAGGAAGAGAGTGACAGACTACTAGAACCCTCCAGACAGGTACACAGTATAAAAGCTACAGTCCATGGATGAAGTACCATACAAAGGGCCATGGCATGAACTTTAATGGCACACATGAGACAATGAACTCATGTGACCTTGACACCTACAAAATAAGGATATTTCCTCTACATACGTCACCACAGTATCTAAGAAAACACCATTACTGTGATTACACAAAACTGTGTTGCCTATTGTCAGCATCCAAAATAAACCTTGATGTGCACACATACAAAACTCACTACAAACTGAAGTTTCCTTTGTACAAGCAACTAATAATACTGAAATTTCTCTATAGTATATAAAAATGTGCATATTTTGTACACATACATATTTTATTATTATTTTAATTTATGCATGTGTATTTGTATAAACAAATACATGTCCACAGAGGCCAAAGACGATGTCAGGTCCCCCTAGAGCTAGAGTGGCTTGTGAGCTGCCCAAAATGGATGCCAGGAACTAGAGCTCAACATGGGTCTTCTGGAAGAGCAGCAAGAGATCTTCACTGCTGAGTCAATCCCACTACCCTGTAGATTTTATGATCTGTTTTCTGTTCAAATAAACTAGAGGCATCCTTTAAAAAATGCTGCAGTCCATGTTGACTCTTTCTACCTGCCAGTACACCGTGGTGGTAGTGCATCTCCACAAGCCCACAGGTAGGGGCCCTATGGGCTTAGCAGCCAACAGGAAGGGGCAGAGGTTCACACTGTCTGCTAATGTCCATGCTGCACACTGTGCCACCATGGTGGCCAAGCTGCCAACATGGGAGATGGGGAGGTGGGACTGCACTGTTTACATGCTAAGACTTTAGTGTAGTCACCCAGTGTTCAAAATGACAACATGTATTTGCCAGGCTCTAAAGCCAAAGCTAGAATGCTCAAGTAGAACTAAACAGACTACATTCAAAGTACAACTGTAAAAAAATCAGATAGACAAAGGACCCCAGGAATCACCGACTGACTGGTGGCTCAGTGCTGTCTAGGCTGGCTTACTCTGAAACAGCATCCATGTCTACTTCCAGCAAGGGTACCAGCAGGAGTCCTCTAAAAAGCACTGGGCCAGGGCCCCCCTGCCCCCACACACCTTCCCACCCCTCACCCCCACCCCCTACTCCCATCACTGCCAGATCACTCGCCAGTGCAGTCCCACCTCTCCATGTCTGGACTGTTAGCTCCGCATTACACAAATGTCTCCAAGAAATGTGCAACCTCAGGAAAACTCTTATCTCTTTCTTTCTTCCTCAACTCATATGTTGATCTTTAAAAATCACTTGGCTTTCTGCCTGCCTTCTCTGTTATGTTCACTTTGGAACAACAACAAAAGATTCTAATCAAAGTTGGAACTATAAAAATAGTACGAGTAACCATGGGAAAGGTAAGAAAGCCAAGGAAGACCAGATATATGAAAGGACCCGTGTCATAAACCCTAAGTCCTCAGAAGCAATTAGGCATCCTCAACAAACAGCTACATGTTTCCATACACATTCCACATCCCTCTAGGTTAATATGCAATAGCTCATATAATAAAAGCATACCAAAGAAATAAGCCTAAATGCTTTAATATTATCTTTTAATTATCAGTAAACGCTTTACGACCTCATTCAAAATATTTATATTACTGCCAATATTATTATCAACATTCCCATTATGTCATGCTTTAAACGGTTTTAAATATTTTTCATTAAATTTACAGAATGCATATCATCAAACAAATTTCCATTAGGAGTTTGGATGCTAGAGGCAAGCAGATGGTGGAGGCCAGGGGACCACTGTCTCCCCTCTTCCCCAATGGTGAGCTCAGCAGCATGGCCGGGCCCCAAGGGCAGCAAGCAGGCTGCAGCTTCTGCTTCCTTTATATTTATCACATTATTGCTCAAAAAATTTCTTTCCAACCTGCCCTCAGCTGCCACTTCAGACACCTTACCCAGTCCCAACTCTCTGAATGGTATGAATAAAAAGATTAACAGTTTGTAACAGATGAGTTGTCTGTAAGTACACAAGCTTAAGATTGTTGAGAACAGGGTAAAATGCTCAATGCCCTGAACACAGAGCATCTAGCATCAGGGAGATATTCAACATTTCTATAAAAAGAAGTTACAGCTTTAACAATTCCTAAAAATGCTTCTACAACTTGCTTGCCAGTATCTAGGAAGAAACAAAATAATTTCTTAAAGTCTTAAAAAATAAATGCTGACAAGGACTCATAAAAGAAAATCTTTTTCCCCCCACTCAAACTAAATCAAAACGTAACTATGGCTACTCTACTCTACATTGCCTGTTGACCTAAAGACAGCTGGCTAGTGCTTTTAATCTCCAGATCTCTACACTGGTAACTAGAGAATTTTACTGGCGTTTGCTTACACGTCTCTTCTACTAACTATTTTCTCTGTGGCCTCCATGCTGGACTCTCTGCAATCTATCATGTCTCATACATTTTTTCCACTACCAAATGTGTGTTTCTGCTTTCTGATACATATTTACTCAATTGTAAAGTTCTGCTTGTAGCTGACGCTTAGGTTTTTATGGCTCTAAGGTTCCGACACAGCCAGTTACACCTGCTTCTTTAAAGCAGCACTTCTGAGGACTCACACGCCCTTCACAAGGTGGGAGCCACCTGGGAAAGGCGGGCACCTGCACCCATCTGCCCATTTATGCTCCACCTACTTCCTCCATGCCTCCTCTCCTGTCTTGCTCCCACACAAGACTTCTCAGTCTCACTTTCTCAACCACAGGCTCCATGCTCTCCAGGGTTTCCATTGCCCTTCAGGTCCAGCGGAAAGTCTTCAGCTAGGGCAACCTGGAACCTTCTCCCACACTTCCCTCTCTCCACCTTCCAGGGAAAAGGATGTTTAAAGTCAAGGATCTAAAGCATGGCTGGCTCGTTCTGTCTGTCTCCAAGCACCTGCTCTCTATGCTTTGCCCTCCTCCCAGTTAAGGAAGGCTTGGAGTGCCTGGCTGTTTAGTCACCCAGTGGGTAAATTAATCTAAGAGAAGCCAAATGAAGGAGCCTTTTGCAAACCCAATGCCATGTCTTCAATCAGCCAATGGAGGATATCCCCTGCCTTACTTCTTAAGACAAAACTGAATCACAACTGACTCCCAGAAGCCTCAAAATTATACTAGTAACTCCCCTACTTCATACAATGACTCACAGAGAAAAAGGAAACAGAGTGATGTAATAATATTTAAACACTGTTCTTACTGATGAGAAACATAATTACTAACTGTTGACTATGAATGCAATTCCCACCACTGAGCATAAAGTTGCATGACACGGTGCCAGCAGAAGATGTTTATGATACTCACATCCAAGACAAGGGATGAGTCACTTTACTCCCTTTGCCTCGCCTACTGCTGCTGACAAAGTCAGACTCTACCTTAACTGCTGTTCCAGCAGGATGACTGTCTAACAGATGGCGCAAGAGTAGTCTGCAACACCTTGTTTGTGGATGTTCCGGGAGCTCTTTACTGAGATAGTACTACCTGAAGGATACTGTGGTAGGTAGGCATTTAACACACATGAGCTCACTCTCCACAACAGCCTGCTATGGTAGGCTTACGATTAGGTCTACTTTTCACACAAGGAGACTGATGCGGCGAGATTAAACAATTTAGGTCATACTGGAATTAAGCTACAGCACAGGACTGAAATCCAGGCTGTCTGCTTCAACGCCCTGTTTGTAACCACCTCGCATTTGCTCATGTATGCCCTGGCAATCTTATTACAGATACTCCAACACAACACTGGCCCTTACCATACTTTCCTTAGAAACAAATCTGAAACTCAATCCTCTTGCCTCAGTTCCCGCATGCTAGGGTTACAGGATGCCCTCTTATGCCCAGCCTTTTCACCTATCAGTCTTTCCAGCTGTATTCTACATACCAATAGTCTTCTAATCTCACCAAAGTGTCAGTCATTTATGCAAAAAAGAGATTACTGGTGTTTTAAAGATGGCAAGAACAACTTACAAATATTACTCTTTTGGACAGCAACTATGTCTTTCTATTATTTTTTTTTTAAGTTATAGGTTTTAGGATAAACACAAAAGAAAACAAAAAGTTGCCAAACTGAAAAATAATCACCTAATGTACAAAGTAACCATTCCTAAAAAGCTGTGTTCTTGAGTGACAGTGAATTAACTACCTTTACAATTAATTTTCACAATCACGGGAAGACATTCCATTTATTCCTTTTGTATAGCTAGGACATTCAGAAAATGAACATGTATGGTATAGTCAATACAATGATCCTATAAGGATGAACAAAAAAGAATGCAGCTGGAGCAGAGTTTGTTTGCAGGGTGTTGCTGGTGTTGAGCCAAGTCTCACAACATAGCCTTGCTGACCTAAGTCATTACTATAGGCCAGGCTGCTCTTGAACTCATGACCTCCTGCCTTACCCTCTCAGTACTTACCACCACTCAAGCTACAGATACAAGACAAAAGGAATGTAAGGTGATTCATAGATTGCTTACTCCAATAGGAAGTAATTTCAGTCAGTTCAGAAAACTTACTGTCAACTAAATATTGTATTTTTCTATTCTTTTAAAAATGGTATATAAAAGCCAAACTACACCAAAACTGAAACAAACTGCCTAGTGCCAGCTAAATATGAAGACAGAGCTGCACTGCCGTGCTTTGAAGTGTATAAGTACTGGTCCCTGATTCAAACTGGAGTGCAGCAGTGAACTTGGGCTACACCACTTTGGCTCCTAGAAGATCACACACATGAACCCACCCAGGAGCAATCTGGTTTTGAGAATGGAAGACGAACACACACACACACACACACACACACACACCAGTCACACACACCAGTCACACACACACCAGTCACACACACACACACACACACCAGTCACACACACACACCAGTCACACACACACACACACACACACACACACACCAGTCACACACACACAAACACACACACACACACATACCAGTCACACACACACCAGTCACACACACACACACACACACACACACACACACACACACACCAGTTAATGTTAAAATGCCTTGGCTACTTCAAAGGCTGGGCACTCCTAATCCTTCCCCTGCTATCCCAGGCCCAATCGGGGGAGTGGCCAGTGGCCACTCACCTGAATTCTACATGGCTGGTTGGCTTTCTCTCCTGCAGCTCCTGTATCCCATCCTTCTCCCCTGAATCATGGCAATTCTCTTTTTCCAAGTTCCTAGCCTGTGAAAATCTAAAGGTTCTGCTCCATCTCCCTTAGCCCAGCCATTAGCCACTGGCATCTTTATTGATCAAACAAAAACCAATTGGGGACAAGGACCTTCAGTGTTTGGACATGCAGATTCCTGATTAAATCAAAGCATTAGAACCAATCCCCAACACTGGAGCATAATGCCATCAAAACCCAGCAATCTGATAACAATGAATGGCAGAGAATGAATCAAAGGTGCCCTAGGGGATAGAGAGATGGCTCGGCAGTCAAAGGACACTGTCTGCTCAGTCAGAGGACCTGGGTTCTGCTTCCAGCACCCACTCACTCACAACTGTCTAACTCCAGTTTCCGAGGAATCCAATGCCTTCTTCTGGCCTCTGGGGCATGGCAAACACATTTTCACTTGCATATACACAATCAAAACATCCATAAACATAGAATAAAAATAAATTTTAAAGTGCCCCTAAACTCAAGCATGGTATCTCAAAATTCTCACAATACGCAGCTGTTTTAAACACAATTCACTCAATAATTCTAAGCAACCTTATACATAAGCATTTCAATATGTACATGTGTGTTTATTATGCAATAGTATTACTTACATTCCATCACTACTATTATGCTAACAAGGTTGTTGTGTTTGGTGGCTTGTATAATAAGTCAGATGTACTTTACATAACAAGTACCAAAAGTGATATACAAACGTGCTGGCCACTCATCAGGGGACCAGATAAATTAAGTTAGCAATGAAAGGCCTGCCTCACAGATAACAGCTACCATTATTTATTCTGTATAGTCTAATCTCCTCACATCAGAACCATGAAGGAGGTATCATTACTTGTCATTAAACAGACAGGAACATTATTAGATTAATTAACCTGCAGAGATTATACAGCTTTTAAGCTCCAGAGTGACACTGAGACCAAAGCAATAAGGTTGCAAGGTTTTCTAAAGCTGTCACATGGTCTATGAACAAGCAAACAGACCAAAGTTTGTAAAGAAAACTTCTCAGCATTAGCTCAACATTAAGTAAGGGCAAGAGTCAAGAAAATACGCGTGAGTCCATGAGACAGAGGAAGGGAACAAATAAAGCTGCACAGGGAACAAGGCCCAGAGGAAGAGCAGCCTCTCAGACCAGCTCCCAAATCAGCTGGACCCTCACTACCTGTCAGACGATGCAGCTCCACCTTACTCAGTCCAAGCAGCGCCACTGTCAGTCACATGCTATAAAAATTCTCAACTCTTAGACTTCAAGTGAGAAAAGTGAGACTTGGAGGTAAAGCTACTTGTCTTACACTATGTTATCGTGGGAGTCTCAAGCTCATCATGCCTCTAGAAAGCATCAAGGCACAGTGCCACAAAAGTTAGAGAGAAATGAGAACACATCTGTCTACTTCCCAATTAATAAATGATATGCTACCAAGAAAATAGTGCCCTGCCGGGTGGTGGTGGCACATGTCTTTAATCCTAGCACTTGGGAGCAGAGGCAGACGGATTTCTGAGTTTGAGGTCAGCCTGGTCTACAGAGTGAGTTCCAAGACAGCCAAGGCTACACAGAGAAACCCTGTCTCAAAAAAAAAAAAAAAAAAAAAGAAAAAAGAAAAAAGAAAATAGTGCCCAGTAACCAGAAAATGGGATGGTTGATTCCCATGGTCTCAAAACAGCATCCTCTGGTCGTGTTTCTACAAGCAACTACCCTCCTCAGGTAAGAGGGAAGCTGCAGGGACTGCTCAGCACTACCGACTCCACTACACGCTGAGGCGGACGTTTCTCAAGTAGTTTTCTTCACTAGCATTATTATAAAGAGCTAAAGTTTTTAAGGATACAAATTGGACTTTTGTGGAATCTGCTTATTATAAACAAGTATGCAAGTTTCTCCAAGAGTTAAACTGAAGTAGCTTGGTATTATTTCATATACCACTAAGTACAATAAAGCTTTATTTTTAAAAAATATCTTACTAGTTTCCAACTGCAAGTTGCTGGGCAGGAAGAAGAAAGCTCCCACAAAGGGCTTTTGTACCCAATATTCTGTCCCTAATTTATACTCTACCAGAATTCAGTTCTACAGTAATTTTGTTCAAGCTCTTTCCAATCTTTTTTAATATATTTATATAGCACATACATTCTTTGGAGCAAAAAATAATTCTAAAGATCAAACTTTAAAGGCAGTATTTTTAACATATCTATCACTGGCAACTTACAGTATGTGGATATTGTACAAACACTGTAGTATTTCCCAGCAAAGACAGTTTCCTGAAGCAAACTCAGTATCATCCATCCACAAAGCTTGAGCGACAGGGCATGAGTTGCTTGTCCCCTTCCTCGGTGAGGGCACAGCTGCTCCAGACAGCATCCAGTTAAACTCAACTCTGACATCACTTTGGATATCAGTATGAATACTTCAAAAGTAAAACAGGAGCGGGGTTGTGGCCCAGTTGGTAAAGTACTTGTCCTACCCAAGTATGAAACCCACACAAAAATGGCAGCTGGACTGGGTGTGTGCTTGTAGTCATCCCAGCTCATCTCAGCACTGAGCAAGGGTGACAGGCAGATCCTAGGTCCGAAGTCCCAGTGAAAGACTGTCTCAAGAAACCAGGTGGATGGCTCCTGAAATATGCTCTCAAGGCTGACTTATAGCTTCCACATGCACAAGTACTCTCATACATATGTATCCCCTTAAACAAACACATAAATAAAACCAGAGTTGTCATGGACAAACTCTTAACTTACATGTATTTCCCAACTTTCTGTAAGAAACTTGCACTATTGTACAGTGTGCATAATACTATGTCTTCAATGTAACAAGTCCTCATTTTGGCATTTTAAGACTTTTTAAAATCACATTTATTTATATGCATGTGCCCACTTATCACAGTGGGACTATAGACATCAGAGGAAATTTTGTTGGGCACCAGCAGGATGGGAATAAAGTTGCCAGTACTTTAATCCCAAAACAAATTTTGAAAAATAACTTTTAAAATAGCTACAACGACGACGACGACGACGACGACGACGATTTCATTCCTTTACGCCACCTCTGTACTTGGGCCACACAGTGAGAGGAAGCCTGCCCACAGCAGCCAGAGGAGACAGAGCCACACTAGCAGGGAAGAGCAAAAGCCCTGGACGCCTTAGGAAGATGCTTGGAAAGAATGGGCAAGAGAAACGGCTCTGGCTAGAAGGGTGGGGGGATTTGGGAGTAGGAAGGTCTGAGGGGACCGTTAGCTCTGTGTGACATTTTCTCTGAACAGCTTTCCCTCATTCTCTACTTGTTGGTTTTCCCTCAATTCTGTTAATTCCTTTCCTTCAGAGCTGACTCTTGAGAGATAAGGTCTCTGGTGCTCATCACATCCTTGATATCTGAAGATTTTACACTTATCAATTCCAGCAGTGCAGCAACTCCTAAAGGCAGTACGTATCAATGGTTGCTTTCCTGAGACATTGTGAAGAGAAACCCAATCACTGATCTAGTGAGTCTAGATCACTAGTTCCTGTCAACGTAGCTTCGTTTTCCTTGACTCTATCACAGCATAGAAAGCTGTGAAGATGGCAGCGGGGTTGGATGGGGTGAGGATTACCAACAAAAAGTAAACTAAACAAAAAATGCATTAGCCTCAGTAATTTTAAAAAAATAGAAATATTTATTTCATGTGTATGAATGTCTTGCCTACATGTATGTCCATGTTCCATGCTCCACATGCCTGAGAATGTCATGAGATCCCTTGGGAACTCAAGTTAGAGACAGTTACATGCTGCTGTGTGGGTGCTGTGAACCAAATTCAAGTTCACAGAAAGAACAAATGCTCTGAGCTGTCTCCCCAGCCCCACTGAAGTAATTTTGGCTCATGGATTTACTAAGGCAATATAGCGTGAACTCTCTAGATTCCATCTATACAAGTTATAAATCATGGACCTCTCCAGAATTTTGTTTCAAAATTTTTATATGAAATTGAATTTCTCCATCACCTACAATAAATCATCAACATACTGTGTAAAACAAAATGGCAGCACAAACAGCCCAGACTCTGAGGGTACACAGAGCTGCTAATGCGCACCAACAGTACTCCTGAGCAAAGCCAAGACACACAACCCTAGCCCCATAGCACTGTACTTTCCTGAACTCCTACAGCCATGGATTACAAAGCACGGCTTGAGAAATACAAAGAATTTAGAAATACAGGACTAGAGACATGCACATACCTATATGCATATGTATACAAACCTATACCACACATGTATAACTAAACACCTAAAAATAAAATATAAAAATATCACATTGACATTGTAATTTATATTTTTAAAAATTTTTTACAAACGTATTTTAAGCTTTTTAACAATTATGCTAAATAAAAAATAAACTTTCTCAATTTTCTTATGAGGCTTTATCCAGAAAGCTATAAAACAACTTGGAAGGAAAAAAGGCAGGCAGGCAGGCAGGCAGGCAGCAGACAGACAGACAGACAGGCAGACAGACAGACAGACAGGCAGACAGACAGGAAGAAAGTCAACTACAGTAATCAAAATAATCCTGTCCAATCTCTATGAATATCTAAAAATTCCACAGACAGTCACTAGTAGCCTGTTACATAAGAACGAAAAGCTGGTAAAAAAAAAAAAATACAAAAGAGGAGCCTGCACTTGGAAAATGAGTGGGTTAAAGTTTCTAAAACATCATTCAGTGATTGAAATATTATGAGCACCATTTATTGCTATATCTAACTACCACAAATACAAATATGGATTAAAAACACAGGCCCTCCAAAAGATCATAATCTCCTGAGGGAACTGAGACTATAAATACTGTCCCTTAATAAAGCTAACAGCAAAGTCGCTTACCTACAAAGCAACGTGTGACAAAGCCTTACAATAATGGCAGGAAGTCATCACTTGAACAAGAGTCATGTGACCATGAAAACGCAAAGTCTTTTGAAGATGGAGCAGCTGCTTCCCTGATGGCCACCTCAGTGCTGGCTTGCTTTGCTGCTCTAAAAAAGCAATGATGTAAATGAAGAGAGAGAAAGGATGACCAAGGCTGTGGCTATGACTTTTGTTCTGTGATCGAAAGAAAACCAAGCAAGAGTTCCTCCTCCACCAGGCCACTCAGGAAGGACTATGGATGTCATGAAAAGGTTAAAAATGAGACTAAGTCTCTGCACCACATCTTCTCAATATGTGAACAGAAGGCCCAGAGAAACATACTTGATTACCATGGAGGACAAAATGCAAGATTTAAAGGTCACACAAATGCTGTCAAGACACTGAACTATGCTAGCAGGGGCTGGATCCACTATTTCAAACCTAAGTATATATGAGCCAAGTAACTGATCATATTGTAAAGTAACCTAAACAAATTAGAGTTGTTCTAAGGCAGATGTCTTTGGAAATTCCACTTACTATATTGTAGTAAGTGCCTTTAGAGCATTGGGAAGATTTTTCCTTTAAACTACTTTGTACATGATACTGATCTTGCTTGCCAATCAACCATAGTTTTGCCAAGAAAAAAAAAAAAACGAAAAAACAAAAAAATAAAACACTGCTTTTCAAGGTTGGCAAAGAATTAATACATACAAAAACCTTTAGTAAACTTGCTTGCAAACAGATATTACTATCCTTGTTAATAGCAGATTATTATAACTATTTTTAACTCTGTGTATCTGATTGTGTGCATACATGTAAGCATGTACGCACATGCCTGTGGAGGCCAGAAATCGACATCTGGTGTCTTCCTCAGTCACTTGTCCCTTATCTCTCACTGGAGCCCACCAATCTGACTAAACAGAGTAGTGCCTTGCTGTGTGCTTCCTGACTCGCTGGGAGTCGTGGGTGCTGGAGATCTGGAGACAAGTGCTCACGCTTGCACAGCAAACATTATACCAACTGAACCATCTCCCTAGCCTCTAAGGGATGTTTTAATAGTCAGTCTAGTGGTGCCCTTCTGTTTATAAAGTAACAACCCACAATTGACAATTTCACAAACTCCCTTGTATGGGAGGCAAGGTGCCTGCCTACCTGTCCTCAAGATGCTTAGAAAGCAACAAATGTGTGCTCCCCCTAAGGAATGTACTTACTGTATGATTTTATCAGCAATAAAAGGCAATGGGACTATTTTCAAAACACACAGTACATTCATGTAGGCCAAAACTTAATTGAAAAGGAGCTTATTTAAAATTACAACAAAATTCCAATGTGAACACTCTTTGCTACTTCAATATTATGAACAACAGTCATTGACTTTTCTCACAGGCTATATGTATGCTTGAAGTCTGGCCCATTTGCTCCTGAAATCAGAAGCTCACAATGTTTGCACATGGCAAGTACACAGGAATGCCAACAGAAACTGAGGTTACTTTCTTTAACCGCTATCAAGCACTATAAATCTTTGAAAAATGTGGTTATCTTCTATTACTACATGCTATAGAAAAGGCTTTCCTGTGGAATTGTGTATGGAATGCATGGATATCAGTAAACATTTGCAAACTTCAGCTCTTCCAAAGTCTATTTCACAACAACCTGACTAGTTTATTTACCAAACCATTTCTATTCCAGAAAATTAATCTATATACCAAATTTTTTACTCCATTTTTTATTTAGCTTTTGTCCAGTTCAACAAAACTCTCAGTAACTTCCCAGCTGCACACCGATGTCTCAAGTTTCCACATAGCAGGTGTGACATAGCAAGATCTGAACAGACAGCTGGAATCCAGAATCCACACTCACTAAGCTACAGCTGCTGATTAATTATAAAATAAAAATCTTGCCCAGCTCATAAAATTCCTGTGAAGCTCACATGTAGTCAGAGTCATGGAAGCATCTGAAGTTTTTAAGCACTCTGTAAATAAATACATTACTACCAAAGTCTTATGGCCATGATTGCCTGATGACATTGACTATGGCGTTATCTAAGTAAGCAAAAGGGTTTTGTTGTTTTGGTTTGGTTTTTTGTTCGTTTTGTTGTTGTTTTAAGTTTAAAGGACTGTTTTCTCTAGCTCAACCCACATGAATGATGTCCCTGAAAGATCTCTCTCTCAAGCTCACAGGTCAGCCCATTCTAGCTTGAAATGTTCCAGCTATTATTAGAAATGTCTTCCTTTTGGTCCAAAACAAAATTAGGCTTTTTCACATGTCAGCCCTATAAATACAAACCACTGACAGGTCTCACACTGTTCAACACATGGCATTTAGTACAGTCCTCTTTGACTCTCCAAAGTTCCATGTGATACCCAAGAGGCTCAAGTGAGACCAGTACTAAGATTTTCCTGCATCTACAAGTATCACCTTGCTCTCCAGTTCTTGGTTGGCAAGGTAATACGTATATATTAGCACTGACTTAATTAAAATCTCTCAGTTCTCTTATCAACTTCTCCATCTCACTGCAGAACCTGATATGGTATCATTTTTTAATTAAAGCTTTTTCATTATGGTCCATGATTCTAGCCTGTAAAGATCTGTGTAAAATCTAAATTTCATATCCATACTTTATCTCTATCAAGTATGTGTGTGTATGTATGTACATATATATATATATATATGAAAAATAGAAAAATGGTTTAGTTAGTTCATATTTATTATGCCTGAAAAATCCCCTAATAAACATTCTTTTAATAAAGGAATAATAAGGCCTTCTAAAAACATCTTTAAATTTGTTAAAAGGTATTTATTATATGGGTATATGAGTCTGGAGAGAGGCAGGGTACACTTGTGCCACAGTCTGTTTATAGACATCAGAAGATAATTGGTTCTTTCCTACCATGTAAGTTCTGGAGATCAAACCTAGGTTGTCAGGCTTGGCTATGAGTTACTTTTCCAGCCTACCAGCTTGTGTTTTGAGACAAAGTTTCTAAGCCTTGGACTTAGAAAACCTTCTAAGCCCCAGAGGTCACCTTCTCTCCACCTACCCAGGGCTGGGACCTAAGTACAATCACTCAGGCTTTTGTGTGGGTTCTGGGTTAAGCTTCAGCCCTGAGCTACCTGCCTAGCCCTTCTTGTTTCATTTCTTAATGGTCATAAGCTTTCTCTTCCATCTTTAATAACATCCGTTAAAATGCAAACTCAGCTCCCAAACCCACTTTATTTTGTGTATATTCCTTAATCATTCCTTATCACAAAAACAAGTGCTGGCTGTAGATTCTCTTCTGATTCTTCTATCTATGAGCGTATCCAGCCCACATTTACTCTTAACATAACGCTAATGTACTTTCCTAAGGATAACCATCTACCACTTTCCTTTCCTTGTAAACATAAGACATTGCCATTGACATCCTTTTACTTGTTAATAAATAACTCGGCAGCTGCAGTTGTCCTTGAAAAGCAGTTCTCTTCATTGTCCCATAGCCTCCTAACATACATACTTACAGTGAGAATACAAAAGGACTTACACATGCATAACTAAGATCTTCAGTCAGGCTCAAATTCTTACTGAGAAACAAAAGATGGCTATAAATGATAACAATGGACTCAAAGGTCACGAATAACTCAATGGGGAAATGACAATCATTTGAACAAACGGATCTGGAATAAACAGGTTATCTCTATTAGGGAATAACTTGGCCATTACTTTTCAGAACATGTAAAAATTAGCTGGCAGTAAATCACAGGTCTATATATAAGAATAAAGATTACCAAACTTCTATTTTTAAGGAATGAGTTAGGCAAATTTTTCTTTTAACTAAAATAAGCACAAACTATAATAAAAATTTTTGATAAAAAATAGATAACTTTGAAATTAAAAACTTGGACTAGAGAAATAGCTCTATGGCTAAGAGTCCTCACTGCTCTCTCAGAAGACCTGGGTGTGGTTCCCAGGAACCACACAGGGGCTGACAACTGTCTGCAACTCCAATGCCAGATGATTCTATGTCCTCTTCTGGCCTCTAAGTGCACCAGGCACACAGTGCATATACATGTGTATGTATATGCGCATATACATACACATATATATGCAAGCAAAGCATACATATAGACATGAAATATAAGTAAATTTTTCTAAAATATTAAGACTCCGATTCTGTCAGAGATATTATAAAAAAAAATGAAAAGCAAACCAAAGACTAGAAGAAAATATGTGTGAGATATATGACATCTGATAAAAGGCTTATTTCCACTCAGAACATATAAAAATTCTTACAACCCATATATTAAAAAGTAGCAGGCTGGTTGGTGTTTTTTAATGGGCAAAACTGTATTTCAACAGCACATCACAAAAAAAGCTATATGAATAGCCAAGAAATATACGAAGCCAGTATCACTCACTCATCACTGAGACAGCCCATAAATAAAGTCAAAAGGCGGGAAAAAACAGGTGATGACCAGTAACGAGCATCTACACCTCTGACAGTGGGACTGGCATACAGAATGATCCAGCTACTGTACAGGGAGAGGAAACGGGGATATTAACGGTAAACTTTGCCACACTACCCAGCATCTTGGTGCCAAGTAGTTATCCCAAAGAAATGAAACGCAGATGTATAAAGACTGTGTGACTGCTCATATAGTCCAAAACTAGGGGCAATGAATCTCAATAGTGAGCAGGTAGGCAGACTATGGTTGACTCAAACTTTGGAATGCTACTCAACAGAAAAGAAGTATTGATAATGTAGATTGACAACAACTTCCAACCAAGGACCTCACAGTGTAAGCGCATTCATAGGAAATTCTCGAGAACACAAAATGACAGTGTTAGAATGTGCAGCAGTGGGTACAGCAGCGGGTGCAGCAGCAGTGTCAGAGAACATTCAAACAAAACAGTAACGTTTAGGATTCTTGATGAAAATTTTCTGTATCAGGAAGTGATAGTGATTATGTGACTATATAAAATTACCAAAACTCATTAAATTGCACTTCAAATAGATGAAACTTACCTTATATAAATTTTATAGCAATAAACCCGGGGGGGAAAAAAAGCTCCTGACAATCACTGAGCATTTTATTATACCCAAACTTGATATTTTCAAGAATTTATCTTCTAATCTGCCACTTCTAGAATGATACACAGGCCACAGAATTTAATGAAGATGAACAGTACAAAGGTAAACTCGGTCAGCTCTGCGTGCAGCTCATGCCTTCCGAATGGGCCTATCTTCACTGCCCTGCTCCGGTCACTTACTCTGGAGGCCATGTGCTTCCCTGAGGTTTTACTAAAGTGATGGTTCATATGGTGATTTCACCTCTGGGCCTAGGATCCAGTCGCCTCTTGCTCCTCGGGAAATTCACTTATGGCTAACTCCAACCATTCTTCCAACCTCAACCCAGCAGCAGCTTCTTCAGGGGCTGTTGTCTGACACCCATGTCTCTTCACAGGATAATCCTGGACTCGGCACCACTCTGCTGCATCCCTGACCATTTTCAACTCCTCACTCAGACTAACTGCTCCTGGGCAGCACTTTATCTCTAGTCTGCCCAGTGCCTGGAGTAGGATCCTGACACCTAGCTGGTGCTCAGTTAAGTCATAGAATGACTCATCACACCTTGAAGACACAGGTACCACTGCAAGCATGACAAAGCAGACTTGAGAGGTTAGTGGTCTAACATTACATGGCTCCTAAGGGTCAAATTCTGGCCCCTCTGATGGCAAGTCCTAGCCAATTAACTATGTGTCAAATGTCTGTAAGCACCCTAGCAAAAGTCACTGAGTATCTACACCACACCATGTTAAGTCTATACACCCAGGATTTTAATGCAGATCTCATCAGGCTGAGAAGTGTTCACATTCCTTTCTGGAACTTTATTTAATCAAGTGGTTTTGAAATAGCTGTGCCAGCATGATTATTTTACGAAACTGAGATAGAATCGGCCCGGCTGTACTTCCTAGAATAGACACTAACTGGCTACAATTACATTTAGTTCAGTCCTTATGTAAGGGATGTACATCTCCACTAGAGTAAATAATGCAGTACTTACATGCTCATTCCATTACAGGAGTCTCTTGTCTCAATTGAGATTAACAGGAGTCTGTTCTTCACTGTTCTCATACACTACTAGCTCTCACTAGACTACATTCCCTGCCATGACTAAACAGCAAACACAAGACACTGTGTACAAAGGTTTTAATGTACTTAGAAGCATGGCATATATACACAATTAAAAGAAACAAAGACTACCTATGTTCAGCAGTGTCAGACTTTGTACAATGAATCTATTCACTGGGGAGAGATAAAACCTGGAAAAAGGAAACTAGAATAAAAGAGTTTTGAATGGCAGTGAATTTAAACAAGTGACTCAGAATGAGTCATCCTTAAGTGTACTATGCAAAACTGTAAGCAGACAGACACTACCATCCTGTGATGTGATCCTCACCCTCTTCAGAATAAGCAAGTGCTACTGCTGTGTGCTCAGTGACTGTCCTCAGCACAGTCATAGTTCTGCCACGTGTATAACAACAATGTGGTTTAAAGACCAATCCTTACAGTACTGCCTATGGATAGGGGCTGTGAAATTTTATATCCTGTATAACTAGCTGCAACCATGGGCTTGCTGAAGTTAACTGATGTTTTCTTGAAAACATCACACCCACAGCCTTAGCATCCCAAGCTGTAGACTCAACACTAGTGTCATTTGAACATCTTACCTTCATACCTGTATGTACTGGCTGGTTTTGTGTGTCAACTTGACACAGGCTGGAGTTATCACAGAGAAGGGAGCATCAGTTGGGGAAGTGCCTCCATGAGGCCCAGCTGTGGGGCATTTTTCTCAATTAGTGATCAAGGGGGTAGGGCCCCTCGTGGGTGGTGCCATCCCTGGGCTGGAAGTCTTGGGTTCTATAAGAGAGCAGGCTGAGCAAGCCAGGAGAAGCAAGCCAGCAAGGAACATCTCTCCATGGCCTCTACATCAGCTCCTGCTTCCTGACCTACTTGAGTTCCAGTCCTGACTTCCTCTGGTGATCAACAGCCATGTGGAAGTAAGCTAAATAAACCTTTTCCTCCCCAACTTGCTTCTTGGTCATGATGTTTGTACAAGAATAGAAACCCTGACTAAGACACTGTATGTATGTAATTTCTCTGTATTCCTTTCAATCATCCCTAACATTTTTTTATTTTTCTCAATATTATATAAACCTACAACTGTATTGTGGCCATAGAATTCAAACACTTGTTGAATTAAAAAAAAAATTTTGTTTTTCAAAACAAATATACAATAATTGAGAAGTATAATTTTCAGAGATTCATGTGGTAGGTGTGTCCCATATAACTTGTCAGTAATAACCAACACTCGAATCTAAGACTTTTGATAACATTACTCTCACTAACATGAATTTCCATGTTTCCTTGTACGAGACTAAAGGAGATGTGATGTGGACAAGAATACCAGGAATATTAGATAACTCACTCAAAAAGCCAATGTTATGAAACTGCAACTAAATCCACTCGTTACACAAGAGCACAAATCCATGCAGTCTGTCAATCAAGGAAGGAGGAACAAAGGGAAGAAAAGGGGAAGGGAAGTGTGGGGAAGGAAGACCAACACCAGGTAAGAGATTTGTTTTCAGAACCAGATCCGGCACCATCACTGAAATTGAAAACTCAATTTGACATCAAATTAGATGCAACTGGAGAGACTATCAACTCTTTCAACAGATGTGAAACAGTATATATAAGAAGAGAAAGGAAAGGGACAGAAGAGCACAGGCGATATTTGAGACTTCTAGAAACAGTACACTTATGCATACATACAGCACACCTATGCATATATACAGCACACTCACATACAGCAGACTTCCTACATACATACATACAGCACATTCATACATACATACATACATACATACAGAACATTCATATATACATACATACGGCACACTTACACATACATGCGTACAGCACCCTTCCTACATACATACACACAGCACATTTATACATACAAACAGCACAGTTGTTGTTAGACCCCAGGAGAGGGAGACAAGTGAAGATGCAGTTTTTGAAGAAGTAACAGAAACCTCAAAGGGCAACACAAATATCAACTACGTCAATATTAAGAACTCCAGGCAGGTGGTGCACGCCTCTAATCCTAGCACCTGGGAGGCAGAGGCAGGCGAATTTCTGAGTTCAAGTCCAGCCTGGTCTACAGAGTGAGTTCCAGGACAGCGAGGGCTACACAGAGAAACCTTGTCTCGAAAGACAGAAAAGAAAAGAAAAGAAAAGAAAAGAAAAGAAAAGAAAAGAAAAGAAAAGAAAAGA
>JADRCD010177223.1:20727-31506 GCA_019843815.1 Montemys delectorum
GAAAAGAAAAGAAAAGAAAAGAAAAGAAAAGAAAAGAAAAGAAAAGAGAACTCCAGATACTCTTAAAAAGCAGCCAGAGAAAAGGCCAGACATGCTTTCAATAGGAGAGGGGAATTCCTAAAGAAAACTATGAAAAAAGACAGCGAAACAAAACCTTAAAGTACTAAAAGAAAATTACTAGCAATTTAACATTTCATTAATTCTGAGAAAATCCCTCAAAACTGAAGGAAAAAAGCACTTGCAGATAAAAGAAATCGAGTGACAGTGAGCTCACTCCTTACGGTTTTCTGGATTGTGCTATCTGACACATGTAATATGAATCTTGATGTGTCAGAGCATCCTTGGCAGTCTGGCCCTGGGACCACTCAGCACCACCGCCTCCACCCTGGATCTAAAAGGTCAAGTCCCAGTCAGTGTGCCTCTTCCCCCAACAACCCTTGTACTGCACCTAAGGATCACTGAGCCAACTCACGTCAGCTAACTTTCTGCAAATAAGCCCTGTCATTGAATCCTAGCCAAGGGAAATATCATACTCAAGCTATAGTTTAAAATCTCAGTCTCTGTCTCTGCTACAAAGCAGGGCAAGCATGAGGACTGGTCTCTTAGAGGTTTTTGTTTGTTTGCTTGTTTGTTGTTGGTTTATTTTTTGGTCAATGTTCAAAGTACAGTATCTATATGTAAGCATAACTTACTTTTGCCTAATATTAGGAGATGTTTTATAATTACCCAGATGACATATTTAGTTCAACTGTTAACACCATTTGTATTTATTTATTTATTTATTTATTTATTTATAAAAAGAGCACTTACTTTGCAGTGGGGTGATAGAAAAGCAGTTAAAAGTTCAAGTAATGCTGGGCAGCAGTGACGCACGCCTTTAATCCCAGCACTCAGGAGGCAGAGGCGGGTGGATCTCTGTGAGTTTGAAGCCAGCCTGGTCTACAGTGTGAATTCCAGAACAGCCAGGGCTACACAAAGAGAAACACTGTCTCAAAAAACAAACAAAAATGTTCAAGTAATGAAGGTATACCATCTAAAAACACAGACTCTGTATGTGCATGTATGTGTGTGTGCGTGCATGTGTATGCGCACAAACATATACTTAATAGATATACTATGTTTACGATACATGCACTATAACACACAAACTGAGTTAGAAGAATTTCTTAAAATTACAGATTAAAATATTAATGCTTCAGCGTGTTTAAAGTAAAGGCAGTATTTACTGACCCAAATAATTCCTACCTCTTACTCTTCGGGCACATGCACTTAAGTATACATACCCAACACAGACATGCACAGGTACACATAATTAAAAAACAATAAAAGTAAATCTTTTTTAAGTCAGAAAAATTTAACTATGAAAAGAAAGAAAAGCCACTTAGCCTTAATCTACTTTGATCACAGTGCAGGAACCTAGATATTTCCTAGGTACTGAGTTACTAGGGAAAATATTACACTCTATGTGGCAAGATGCTAAAATAAAATTTCAAGTAATTTCACCAAGAATTCTTAAAATAGGGGGCTAGAGAGATGTCTCAGTGAGTGAGAAGACTGTCTGTTCTTCCAGAGGACCCAGGTTCAAGTCCCAAGACCTACTCAGGAGCTCACAACCATCCTCAACTCCAGTTTGAGATCCACAGACCTTCTGACCTTATCAGGCACTAAGCATGCATGTGGTATACAGACAGACAGACAAAACACTCATACATGTAAGATGAAAATATTTTTTTAAGAAGAATGTCTGTGCTTCCTGAATTTAAAAAAAAAAAAAAAATGCACAAGGCTGGAGAGATGGCTCAGCAGTTAAAGAATGCTTGCTGTTCATCCAAAAGACCAAGTTTGGATCCCAGCACCATGTCAGGCAGTTCAGCTAGCTCTAACTACAGCTGTGGTTGTCTGATGCCTCTGGCTTCTGCAGGCACCTGCATACAATGCACATGTACATTACCAACATGAAGACACACACCTACTCATAATTACAAATGATAAAAATTGTATTTTTAAAGTCACATTGGTGAGCACTTTGGCAGCACATATACTAAAATTGGGACAATACAGAGAAGATTAGCATGGCCCCTGCCCAAGGATGGCAATAGTAAATCATGAAGCATTCCATATTTTAAAAACAACAATCACATTGGAGCCAAGGAAAATGGCCCAGCAAGTAAAGTTGCTTACCACCAAGCCCGAAGACCTGAGCTCAATCCCCAGAGTCCTCATGGTGGAGAGAAAGAGCCAACTTAGGCAAGATCTTTGCTGTCTGATGCTAAACTATGTGCACCCAAATAAATAAGTAAGTAAATGTTTCTAAAACTCACCCAGCTCCGTTTAGCTCTTTAATCCAACAGCTAATACATGCTTATAAGACAGTCAAGTCATGTGGAGATCTGTCTAGAAAAGTGCCATCTCTGACAGCCCTGAGCATGCAGCTGTGGCAGCATGGCTGGGGGAGCCAACAGCTCTCTGACTAAAGACACGCTCAACAAGATGGAGACCACGATGGACCAAGTCCAATGGATCCAGCTAGAAAACACTCCCTTACCTAAGACTCGGGGTGGGGGTGCTACAGCTCGAAAACACTCCCTTACCTAAGACTCAGGGATGGGAGTGCGGTTGCAGGAGAAGAGACTGTGAAGCTAAAGGATCAGAGAGTTGGTTGTGAGCCTGTGTCTCCTAGTACTGCCGAAAGCCACATGCATAAAATCTGCCTAACATGACTGTGAGCTGAACAAAAATGACATCGATGAATATGCCAGAGTGAAGGGAGCAAAGCCCATGAGGCCATAAGTGCACACAAAGAACTACAGGCAACTGAGGAAAGCTGGAAACGAAGGTGCTCCTCCCCAGGGAAGAGCACCCCAGCTGGTTGTCCAGTACCAAACAGTCAGCCCTAAAAACATACATACAGGTAGCATTATATGGACTGAACAGTATACAGTTGGGAAAATATGTGTATTTATATAGTTATATACATGCAATAACAATTAGGTCTAAAAAGGGAAGGGCTTGGAGGGAAGAAAGGAAAGAAATATTTTAATCAAATTCTAATGTCAAATTTTTTAAATTAAAAATAAAGTACAATTTCATTCCTCTCCTTTCCTCCTTTCTCAACCCTACTCCCCAATATTAAAGGTATTTTTAAAACTTCTCCTCTGGACATTCCAAGCAGACATAGAGCCATATCATCATATTCACACCTGTACAGCATATAAACATATTCATGTGCAGGAAGGCATATGAAGAATCACACTATCCGGACTGCTTTACGACTTGTCAATTTCTCAAAGCACTCCACAGTTTCTTCTTCAGGTCTGTCCATCTGCATTGCTTTCCCTCACTGTGGGGTACGCTATAGAGCATAACCATCTCTCCTAGTGGCAGTCTCTGGAAGAGCAGAGAGACAAACAGGGAGGGGCTCAGGCTGTGCTGCATGCACACAAGAATATTGCCTCTTTACAATGCTGAGCCACAGACTAGAAGTCATAATCCAGATGAAATAAATAAATACAAAAAAAAAAAAAAAAAAAAAGTTTACCAGGAGCCAGGGAGATGGCTGAGCAAGTAAGTAAAGGCGCTCGCCACACAAGCCTGAGGACTTGAGTTTAACTCATAGAACCCATGTAAAAAGTCAGATGCAGTGGCAAGCATCTGCTATCCCAACAGTCCTATGAGAGATGAGAGAGATAGAGAACTGGCCAGAAACTCAAGGACCAGCTAGCCTGGCGTACCTGAGGGACCACAAACACAAGAAGGGTCCTGCCTAAGCAAGGTGGAAGGGGGGAGCCAACTCCTAAACCAGTACCCTCTAATCTCCACACGTTCACTGTGGTACATGCACTGGCACACAGACACACACAATACATAAGCTTAAAATAAAAAGATTAAAGTTTACCAATTTGTTCTCTTACCCATAACACACAATGACACCTAACATTATTCACATTTTTTAACTATGGCCGATTGGTCTCAGGCAAAAGACATTTCATTAGTGTGTACCTGAATTGTCAAACACTGCAGATTCCTATCTGATATTCACATTATCGTCTCTGCTAATAAAAACCCATATCTTTTTAACAAAATTCCTACAAGATTTAAAAATTAAAATAATAATAATAATAATAGGCCATTTCCCTGACAGCACCTTTGCGCGTGGTGGTGGGTGGTTTAAGAGAAAGCACTTGCTCTCTTAGACCGATATCGCCCACTCTGGATGTTTTTGTTTGTTTGTTTTTCCTTTCTGTACTGATGACTTTTAGACCTAAGGATGCAAATACAGCAGCTAGCCCACGCCCACTGGCAAAGACTGAGTCAAGAGTTGGTTACTTAAAGCCACTGTAACTGCCCTACTGAGTCCAACGACCTCTCCAGCTTGAGCTATTCACTAGATGTTAGGTCTCTTGCACCTACATGCAATTCCAACTCAACTTCCTGCTCATACTCATGACACCAAGCATCGTCTCAGCAGTGAAAGCCATGTGCACTTCTCTAGGCCTCTGCAGTCTCTACCCAATCTGCACTTGGCTCTCTCAGTCCACAGACAACTCTTCAGGGCACAGGAACTGGCTTCACTAAGGTCAGACTCCAAACTTCCCATTCCCAAATTCTGCTTTCTTGTGGTAATCAACGCACACGAGAACACTGCTGCCCATGAGGTGTGCTCACAGACACTGAGAGAGGTCAGCGGCAGGACCACTACTCCAAAAGACTGCTTCGCTCACAATTTGGATTATGCAGGTTTCAGAAAGATAAGGGCCTTCATAAAATTATTTAAAACTTCAAGGAACATTAAACATTCTTAAGAAGTACTTCACACTAATCTACACCATACTTTTAAGACTCAGCATCTATAATTTGTTAATGTTTCTGGGACCTGTAGTGAAGAAGCCAGCAGATGTTCAGGTAATCGCCATGAAAAGTTCTCTGAGACTAAGGAGCAGGACCTTTATTAATCACTGCATCTGCTGTCTGCCAAGTGGGAGAGGAACACTGCTCAAGCAGCCCAGATTCAAAGGGTAACGAGTTACTCGAATGAAGATGCTTCAGCACATTTACATGGCATTTACATTATATTATGATAGTGGTACAAACAAACACTTATTCATAGCACCAATCTAAATAAAATAACTCACTGCAACCCAAATTACTCTCTGGAGAATGTTCATAATGTCTACTGGGCAGTCTGTCTCAGTAATAAAATAATGCTAAGAACTGAACGCTCCCAGTACTTAGGCAACTGATTACATTTACCAATTACTTGTATGTGTACTCAACACCAATCGTAAACTACAGAGAAGTAAACACCAGGCAAGCTCAGGCATGGATCACTGCATTCTCTTCAAATTCACTTTTGCCAAAACTCAAAGTCCTGGCTTAATAAAAAATCAGTACTTAAAAAAAGACATTATAAACATACATGCTATAAGGTAGTATGTGGGCATATGTTCAAAAAGCTACTGTAAATCATTCCAAACAGAGCTAATCTCACTCCTCTGTGCCCACCTATTTCCTACTCCACTGCCGTTACAACACCCAAGAGCAGGCACAGTCAGTGCCTTGGTGTCTCTGAGGTTCAAAAGTCTTCATGCACCAAAGCACACATTCGCTGTGTGTTTACAATTTTGTAGTAATCTACTCTTCCCCAACAGAATATAAGGTAGCACACACAATGTGTGCCTTCATATAAGCTATCTCAAGGCAGCTATCAACACTGTTACTTACACACTGCTATACTAAAAGCTGATCTGCCATATCATACACCATAGCAAGCATCAGTCTACAAGTCGGTTTTATGGGCTTCTTTCCCACGTGGATTCAATAACCCACAACCAACCTTGCTTGCTACATTAAGTGGCATTCATTTCTGATATTGACTGTGTCCTGTGTTCCATTCACAGGTAAGCATTTGAATACAATCAGTAAAAACACAGGAGATGATTCAGAGGAGTGAGATGCGGGACCAGACTCCTGGGTTACAATGTCATCCAGAAGGTACGGGCAGTGGTGATTGGCATGGCATGGTACTGTAGGGAGGTGAATGGCAGTAGTCAGAAATGATCTGGGCCCTCTCCATGAGACACATGGACAGAGGCAGAGATACTCTTGGAGCACATTTCAGAGATGCCATCAGAGATGATGGAATGGGTCAGGGTTCCTGTCACTTCAGAGAGTTCTTGAACATATGTAACTTTTGATATCAATAGAAATACTAGGTACCTTTCAAAACTGAGTGGTTCTTCTATTCAACAAGCACACGCTGAACACTTACTATGTGCATAAGTAAAATGTACATTCTAAGGGAGTTTATACACTGTCTAAAATGGGGGTCCATGAGCATTAAATATTTCTAAGCAGAGGCAGCAGTAATGAGCTGAAATCTGAGTAACAGACTAGATGTGAATGGGAGAAAGCCAGCAATGGCAAGGCCCCAGCTAACAAAGGCGTGCTTTCTGTCCAGAAGTTGGGATGCACATAAGAAATGTTTAAAGTATGGACAGAAATAGTATTCTAAACTAGGGCAAATGTGAAAATAAAAAACACACTTAGCTTTTCTTTCATCTGAATGTTGATACATTTGCTTATTTAACAAACATTTTTTACTGCATGCCAGGTGCTGCTCTAAGCACTTTACAAATATTGACTCACTTTCTCTACAGTTAACAACCTTAGAAGAATATTTGTCCCCTTTCACCATGAAGAAATACCCAGAAACTGAGTGAGCTGCCCAAGGGCACATGACCTAGTGAGTACTAAACTTGAAAGGGAAACGCAGACAGACATCTGAGAACAACATCTATGCACTGTCGGCTGACTACGCTGCAGTTACTGACACACATGGTGATAAGTGAGAGATTGATGTATTTTGTCTTATTTAATTATTCAAATAATCACATGCGGCTAGTGGCTCCACATGGAGAATTCTCACAACTACCCAGCTCTGCCTTACTGATCCTCTAGCGAGAGGAAGACTTTTAGGTCGTCCCTTACACTCAATTTAAGCATGGAATCAAATCGAAGGTAACCCTTCACAAAGCAAAGAGTTCTAAGCTATGGCTGAATCCTTCCTGCCTGATTTCAAATGTTGTCCTCTTCAAAGGCTTGCTACCATGGTCTACAAAGTGGCACATGAGCCAATGAGCTAATAAAAGGGCTCATTTACTCTGAGAAAAAGAAAAGATCATATGATCTGAACTAAATATATTTCCTGAATACAGCCTTGATAAAACTTTTTATCAATTACTTTTGCCTAAAAATATACACAATTCTGACTTCAATGTTCTATTTCTAAATTTAAAAACAAATCGCTTTGCCTTGAGTTTTGAAAATACAAGTAAACAGGCGCTACCTTAGTCAGGTTTCTATGGCTGTGAAGAGACACCACAACCATAGTAACTCTTATAAAGCCAACATTTAACTGGGGCCGCCCTGCAGGTCAGAGGTTCAGTCCATTGTCGTCATGGTGGGAAGCATGGAGAAATGCAGGCAGACAGCACTAGAGAGGTAGCTAGAGTTCTACATCCTGATCAGCAGGCAGCAGTAAGAAGAGAGATACTGTGCCTGACTTGGGCACTTGAAACCCCACAGTTCATCCCCAGTGACACATTTCCTCCAATAAGACCTACTCCAGCAAGGTCACACTTCCTAATGGCACTCCATAACCATCCAAATATGAGTCTACAGGTCATTCTTACTCAAATCACCATAGAGGCTGTCACAGAAATTCATCTAACCGCTGACCAGGGGGCCCATCATCCACCTAAGAGATCGGCACAACATATAAAACAGTGAAGCAACAGTAACAAGCTCAAGTAAACACTAACAGCAGGCTAGATGGCAGGCATCCTTATAGGCTATCAGCCTGACCCCAGCCATGTCCCACTCAGTGCTCACAACACTCTCGAAGTCCCCAGAGTCACCCTTACTGTTCAGAACTGAAGCACACAAATCCAGGACTGATGCCCCATCTGTCTGTCCAGAGTTTGTGCTCTAAAACAACCCTCCTATGTTGCCTTTCGTGTTGTAATCACTCACATAACTGCATCACTGAGCAGTAAACCATTAAAATTCCCCAAACTGACTCATATTTACACAAGTACCTAACTTTCTGAGACTACAAAGAAATATTTATTCACTGCATATACATACATGTGTATGCAAAAAGTAAGCAGAGTCAAGTGAGCATTAGGAACTGCTAGTGTTGCCTAAACGAGTACTACAAAAACAAAAACTCGTTTCAGAAAGAAAGTAGATTAAGAGGGAGAAAAGCTCTGTATGCTAAGAACTGTATAAGATTTTGGAAAACAGACATTCACAGACTTGCATGAAGCCACATGATGGCAAAACAAGATCACAGATCATCAATATTCCCACCACCACATTGCAATGATCCTATTTGTGTTTCTCCTTATTAAAAATGTCAATATCACAAAACAAAGCTGTATAATTAAAAGGCTTTATATATTTAAATGACACTTTTATTTCTTGTCTTAATCTTTAACACACTGGATAGCACTCCACTTAGAATTCTCTGACGATAGATATAGGAGGGCCATGGTGTGGCTGGTGCCCAGAAGCCCGGGCTCTGTAGGGCTGATGCATGGACCGTGGTGTGGCTGGTGCCCAGAAGCCCGGGCTCTGTAGGGCTGATGCATGGACCGTGGTGTGGCTGGTGCCCAGAAGCCCGGGCTTCTCTATCCCTCTTCTGCACTGCTTCCATCCTCAGAGTTTATTTACATCATGGCTGCCGCAACTAGAACAATAGCCCTCACATTCCAAGTCAAAGGCGGCTATAATATGGCAATGCAGAACATCTCAAAGGCAAACTCTCCCAGACATCTACCAGGCATTGGCTTATAAAAGCTAAGAATGCCATCAGATAGCATCTGAGACTTGGAGAAAGACCTCCCTACCTCTTTGATATATCTACCAAGTATTTTAAACTTGCCTTATCAATTTCTTTGTTCTGAAAAACTATAAAACTTCATGACACTGCTTCCACAATGGGACATGGAATGTGGGTTAAATCTGTGTTTCCCCATGATTATTCAAAATGGCTTCAGAATAAACTATCTCTTATTTCCCTTAAAGTGAAAGCCATGAGTTTTCTGCATTAACAAAAGTTTTTTATCAAAAGAACTGATGTTTGCAAAGATAAACATATTTAGCCTGTGTCCTACTTTGCTTTCTGTTGCTATGATAAAACACTAACCAAAGCCAGGCAGTGGTGGCACACACCTTTAATCCCAGCACTTGGGAGGCAGAGGCAGGCAGATTTCTGAGTTCGAGGCCAGCCTGGTCTACAGAGTGAGTTCCAGGACAGCCAGGGCTACACAGAGAAACCCTGTCTCAAAAAACAAACAAACAAACAAACAAACAAAAAACACTAACCAAATCCAACTTGGGGCAGGAAAGGGCTTATTTGGCTTAAGAGGTCCATCATTAGGAGATGCCAAAGCAGGAACTCAAGACAGGAACAGAAGCAGAGATCATCAAAGAACGTTACTCACTGCCTTGTTTCCTTATAAAATGTTTCTAAGTTTTTATGTTAAAATTTCACAAACATGTTCTTTGGAAAGAAATGAAGAGTCTGAATCATTCAGATTCAATCACATTTAGCACATCTCTGTTTGACAAGCTAGAGAAACATGTACTACCCTCAAAGATGTTAAAGCAATAAACACGAGGTTTTAACGAGGAAGCATGCCAGTTTGACAGTTCAGTCTGTTCAACAAGTACCCTACCAGCTTTGCTGGGGTGGCCCTAGAAGCAGATGCAGGCTAAGATAAGCGTCAGAATGCACTGCCCACTAAGTTACTCTGACTAGAAAGGCCTCAGTCAAGACTGTACTAAGGACTGTCCTGAACTGCAAAACTTGTTCCTGGCCCAAGATACTCTAAGCCACTCCCTAGCATCCTACAAGTCTGTTTACAATCCTGTACCAAAGAAAACTGACAGCAAAAACTTCACAAACCATTTATTATAATTATTTCATCCTCAACTTTGATATTTTAGTACAATGTCTTGGGATAATCTCCTGTGCACTGTGTAAAGATTGTCTTTGTATTACTCAAATGCTGATTTCTATCCCTGCAGAGATTTGAGTATAGGCATTGTTATTTTTGTGAAGCATTACCAGCCTCATTGTTCTGTAAACATCTTCCCCACCACCTTCTAGTTGGTTTAATAGAGCTACAGGGCTTATAGCAAAGCAGGAGAGGGCAGGTGGGACTTCCAGGGAGAGTTGGAAACTTTGGGACCAGGTCTGAAGGAGAGGTAACTAACAAGTCACATGGCAGAACTTAAGACTATAGTTGGGCTGGAAAGATGGCTCAGCGGTTAAGAGCACTGACTGCTCTTCCAGAGGTCCTGAGTTCAATTCCCAGCATCCACATGGTGGCTCACAACTATCTGTAATGGGATCCGATGCCTTCTTCTGGTATGTCTGAAGACAGTGACAGTATACTCACATAAAATGGATAAATCTTTAAAAAAAAAAAAAGACTAGAGTTAGTTGGGAAATAGTATAAGCTAAGAACTGACCTATAATAAATAAATATGTCTCTGTGTCATAATTCAGGAGCTGGCAGGTCAGAGACAGTCGGCGATAACACACTCCTTTTTCTATCTTATTTACTAATGTTAATGTGAGTACAGTATTTAAAAATACTACCTTTGCTCTATATCACTCACATTCACATTACACTAAAAGAAGTGTTATTTTAAACTTTTAAAAATAGTTATTTTAATTGTGTGTGTGTGTGTGTGTGTGTGTGTGTGTGT
>JADRCD010177225.1:0-43093 GCA_019843815.1 Montemys delectorum
GTGTGTGTGTGTGTGTGTGTGTGTGTGTGTGTCTGACATGTGTGAAGGTGCCTGTGGAAGCTGGAAGAGGACATCAACTTTCTAAGAGCTAGAATTACAGATAGTCATGAGGTACCCAACATGAATAGGTACAGGGAATTGAACTCTGGTCTTTGCAAGAGAAGAAAGCCCTTTTAATCACCAAGCCATCATCTTTCTAGACCCAAATCCAAGATTATTTAATATAATCTTGGATCACTAATGACACAAAATGTAAGCTATTTGCTAGGGTTTATATAAGCAAAGAGAAATTACAAGTGTAACTCCGATCTGTTAATTCCACAAATGGAAGTCATTGGTCTTTAATCTTAGAAATCTCATCACAAAATTGAAGACACTCACAAACAAAGATAGACTATATGTATACATATGTATATATGTATATATACATAAGCATTTATATTAAATATGAGTATACATAATATTTTATATTTCTATTATATATTATATATTTGATCTGTCCTCTAAATACCTTCCTTTAGCTCCTTGTATGTCTTCATGTTGAAAGCCCTTCTAGTTGTCAAAAAGTGTTTCACAATCTAATTCTGTATATATATATATATATATATATATATATATATATATATATACAGAATAAATATATATAGATATATATATACTTTTATTTTATAAATTTTGCTGATCCTTGAGAAGAAAATCTTTGTATCATATGTCTGTTCTTAACTCAGACAGCCACATTTTATTGTCTTTTGTCTATAAATAGCTATATTCAAAAGCTATTTATTTCTCTGAGCTTTCTTAATATAGATTTAACTAAAGTCAGGAAAAAATTAGAAATTGCTCCCTTTTTACGATCAGTTCCTTATTTTTCTTTGACTCTAGACAGTGGCTCTTAATTGACACTCCCAATGGTGCTTATCAGGGAAAATACAAAACTTTAATTATTTGAGATGCTGAGTGACAGCATGGGGTCTCTACAGAGTGTACTGAGCTTGTAGAATAATTTTTCATGGAAGAGCAGACTCAGTTGTTGTGACAGGCAACACACCATTTCCCAGGATGAACTACCATCTGGTCAAGGGAAGAAAATAAGTATGGGCTCTGCTGTTACCTAAATCTGGTGCTATTTTCCAACAGGGAGCCAATAAATACATGTAAAGCTGTATGAGAAGTCCACAACATTCTTAGATCACAATCTCCACTTAGATTTCAGGTAGGATTCCTATCAGTATCTCATAAATGGAATTCCAAATTATAACTTTTTAAGTGTTATTATTTTTTGGTTTTTATCTGTCCATTTTCCCTTTGCAATTTCCAAAGCTATAGACACTCAAGGTTTTGAAAGCTTACTGAGACAGGAGAATCACAGGGGATAAAAGACGACCCATAAAATTAGATTGTGAAACACTTCTTGAGAACCAGGAGTATTCTCAACACGGAGACACACAAGGAGATAATGGAAGGGATGTAGAGGGCAGATAAAATCATCAGTCTGAGATATTTCTTTTGTTTCAGCTTTTCAATGATGATGATGATGATGATGATGATGATGATGATGATGGTAATAATAATAATAATAATAATAATAATAATAACAACGTCTTATCAGCTACAATTTCTTAAGGGGGTTGAAGTCATTGTCCCCTGGCTTCCACGAGGCCTACAAAGATTATGACTCAGTAGTACCCCTAGGAAACTCTATGCCTGAGATCTCTCAGTTGTTTCTTGGAACAATTCATTTATACCTTTCTTCAATAGTTTTGTGATTACTCCTCTGTTGGGAAGTAACAAGTGATTCATAAAACAAGCTACATGAATGCACATACACACACATGCATGCACACATACACACACAAGCATTTATTTGCATGTATACATGTTTATGTATGCTTAGAAATTTTTTAAAAAGATGTTCAACAAACTGTCAATTATGGTAGCAGGAAGGGTTTGGGACTAGAGGTTACTTTTAATTATTATGAAAAATTTAAAGCCAGAGTATTGTGATGGTTTGAAGTGATTCAGACTTCAAAAAGAATATCATTGGCTGCCATGCCCTACATGACTTAGTCCTGGAAATCCAATTGGAGCAGAAAAGGAACACAGAAGGGGTGAACATCCAGACATACATACAGAAATGCTGTGGTAAGGTGGACTATACACACCTGATGGAGTGGTATGTGTACTCAGCAACCTAGAACCTCAGCACATTAATTATATACAGCACAAGAGGATGTATTTACTAGTCTCAGTGGGAGGTAACTATAGTCAAGCAGTCTCAGGCTGCAAAACATCCAGGAACTGTGCTTGCTGAGTTTTGCCCACTCTGCTAACATTCACTCTTGGACCAGGGAAAGGCTTTGCCATCCCACTTATGCCTAGGAGATGGAGCTTTGCAAATTTCCTATGAGTCTGAAGTACTGAATCTTAATATGCTTGTATCTGTGTCACATAATGCACATCACCCAGGATTTGCTCGGCATCCACAATTGACTTCTCCTTCAAGATGTGAGGCCCTTCTCCACATGCTTCTTAGATTAAAACAAATGGCCATATAGATAAATCATAAGCACTAGAGAAGAAATTAATATGATTATTCTGGTAAAATGACATGATTAAAATAGTTCCTAATAATTTATTACCATACCCATAGAACTGTGTGCTTCTCAAATACTCATCAGATAAACTTATTTTTTAGATCACAATTAACATGGAGACCCTTAAATGGATGACATGCAGAGGATAATAGACAGTGAAGTAGTATGTATCATACACCACCACCACAAAGGCTTAAGGGAACTTTAAGGAAAAGGGAAAGAAAGATCATAAGAACAAGAAGTGGAGGTCACGTCAAGTAAACAATGTTTTCTGGACACAATAGGGCACTTGTATATATGAACTCATAATAATTGTGACAGCAGACACAAGACATGTGCCAGATCAAACCACAGAAGTCCCATCATGGAAAGAGAAGGTAGAGATGTTGTCTCACCATTATCTGGAAAAAATAATACCTGGTAGATACTGAGAAAGGGATAGTCAACTTTACTTATTAAAGTGGCCTCTGGTAGATCAACTGCTGTCCAGGGAAAGCCTCATTTCTAAGAGTTGGTGGACAATATAAACTGGATTGGATAGGGAAATATGAGAAACAATCAAAGTTGAGTGGGTTGGGTAGTAAGAGTGGATATAATGGTTATGGAAAAAGTTGACTATGATGAAAAGCATACATTATATCTCAGATAATTAGCAAAAGTATTATTAAAATAACAACAATAAAAATGACCCCATTGTTCATTGAAATGATATATTTGTTTATGATGGTTTTTTTTGCATTTTAAAGAGTGTTTACAAACTTATAAGAAGAAAGTAAATTAATTAAGAAGTAAACCTGAAAAGTTGTGAAATACTGAATTACACATTTTCCCTTAGATAACTGCAAATGTCAGTGAAGTTGGGTGGCATCTCAGATACAATTAACAGTTGATCAGATGTCAATCTCAGAAAAGTATGGTAAACAAATGTTAGTGGGTTGGCTGACATCACAGATATAGTGATGATCAGATGTCAATCTGAGAAAAGAAAGAGGACTTGAAGGAAAATGTAATCAGTGTTTTAAAATGAGAAGTTTTAAATATCAAAGGTAAAGGAAAGTTCTCTGGACTGCTGATCCCACCTTTAAATATAGATCAGTAATTATATCATGTAACAGGCCTGCAGACCTTAGTATAACTTACTCCTTCATAGAAATTAACCAATAGAGTTCAGCACATGGACAGCACCACATGCCAAAATGAAAACAAAGATTTAATCCTTCAAAGTCCATAGTTCTGCAAAAGTCTCTAAATATACTAACCTTGCTTTTTGGCTTCTGTAATTCCACTTCCAGATAAAGGTTTTAGTTAATTGAAATATGTCTGTCCTGAACATGGTTTTGGGGCTTAAAAGCTCACCCTGAGAAAGGCTCAGTGCTACAGTGGGATCCTGAACACCCAGTGTAGTTGCTAGCTGGATAATGAAGACTTTCTATTGGCTTAAACTCATGCCTGAGCAGTCCTTTTAGGAGATTATGCTACAACATATAGTTATATTTTTATATAAATATAAGACATCCAAACAAGTCATATTTGTGTCACCTACTACAAAATTGTCAATTTAAAAATATAACAAATTTAAATTTCATAATAATGATGAAAATTGTTATTCTATATATCTTGGAACATACTTATACTAGAACTATTATTTGTATTTACATGGGATTCAAATTTGACTGAGTGTCTTGTATGTTTGCTAAATCTGGCAGTCTTGATACAGTAAAAAGCTAGGTCTAAATTTAGTCAATTTTGTTTGTGCCACTTGCCTATGATCAATTGCCTTGGGAAATAAAGAACTTTCTAATATTTTTTTTAATGTCATCCAAAGTTTTAATAATAAGTAATATGCTTAAATTCAGAAAAAAATATTTCTTCAAAGCAAAATAACAAAACAACATGGTAGACCCGTGAGGAATGCCTGCAGCCTATAGGGAATTAGTCCAATTATAAACACAATATGTCTAAAAGGAAAGAGACAACTTGAGTGAAGCAGGAGAAAAAGCAAACTCATTTCATTGTCGTTATGGTTTCATGGAGAGTTTTTATTTGAGCTCTCTATAAACTTGTAAAATGTGTCTGTGCTGAGAGAGAGAGAATATGAAGGCTGATAAAGGTTAATAGCAACTGAACATTAAGCAAGACTTAACATCTGTGGAGATCCGCGCAGATGAAGTTTGTGTGTGAGAGAACTGGTTTTTAAAATTTGAAGAAAATGGTATTAAAAAGGAAAAAAGTATCTGTCGCAATGTTTAGGTAGGAAGGCCCCTGTATGAGAGCTAATGTTGTCACCTTGCAGGATCTGTAAGGGACAAACCTCGAATGCCTGCCAGAGGATTTCTCTATTGGATTTGTTGAGGTGGAAAAAAGTACTCTACATGTGCACAGCACTGCGCTGTAGGCTGAGGTCCTGGAGTAAAAACAGACTGATCACCCATCTTCTTCTTTGTTTCTTGAATGATGATGCAATGTGACCAGATGCCAGCTGTTCCTGCTGCCATGCACCCCTACCATGATGGACCGCACTCTTAAACTGGAACCACAATGAATCTTCCTGTCTTAATTTCTTTTTTGAGGTAGGAATTTTGTCACAGCAACAAGTAATTCATACAGCCATGTTTGTAAATTTATATTTAATGCTAACTATGGTGACACAATTCATAGCTTCTTTGAGTGCCTACAATATTGTTTATAATAAAAGATGTTAGTGCTTTGATCAGTGAAGTGGAGACTTAAGGTTTCTTTGGAGAGTCAGTTGTGTTGGATGGTATTTTCTGGGGCAAACACATGAAGTTTTGCTGAAGTGGACACAGGTGAGACTAAGGCAGACTCATGAAGGGACATTTCACTGAAGCAGACTCATGAGAGAGGATGTTCTGCTAAAGCAAACACGTGAAAAGACATGTGATAAAGGATTCTTTGCTAACGATATGCATATACTGGTCTGCCTTACTTGCATAGTTGACCTGCATTTGTCAAGACTCCACAGACTCGGGAAGATTGGATGCATGTGCTGAGGCAAGACATGTAGAGGACACGTGGTGTTTGGAGGGTATAAATAGGACTCCACAAAGTGATGGATACAGAGCTTGACTTGTTGGTACAGTTAACTGTGCAATGCTTCTTGAGTCGTATCTTAGCTGATCTTCACTTCTCTAAGAGAGGCACATCCGAGAACTTCTCCTGGTGTCTCTCCTGTTCCCTTCTGCTCATTCAAACAGAGGCTGAGGCCTGGTTATCTCTGGTGGGTCATATCATCACTGTTGCTAAGTCGATTCTACTGAACTGGACTGCTGGTGTACCCGTGAAGTGTTTGTGAGTGGATTGAGGTGCCACTGCCTAATGACCTGTAAGCTGATTTCCAGGCAACATAGATGGGATTTGCTCCAAAGGACCTTCCTAAATGGTTCACTTCTCCTATATCCTTTCTTTTCCACTATCTCTGGTGGGTGGTGGACTACAAGAAAGATTAAAGCATTTAAGAGCCATTATTGAAAATAAGGGCTGAAAAAAATTAAAGTTACAGATCTGAGTTCTTTAGAAAGATAGATTCAGTAAAATGTTGTCTCATGTGGTTACAGAGGTTGAGAAATTCACACAATAAGCCATTGAGTTGAAAAACTACAGAAGCCAAGGGCACGTCCCCAGGGCCAGGGCAGCTGGTAGTGCAAATGCCCAGCTTAGGTGAGGGTCTACAATCAGAAATGTAGACTCTTTGTGCAAGTTTGAGTTCAAAAGCTGGAGAAACTGGAGCTCTGATACTCATACTCATGGACAATAGAAGAAATGGGTCCTGGTTACAGGAAAGAGCATAATTTTCTGTCTTTCTCTTTCAGTTGTACCCTAAGCCAATTAGGAAGTACACAGTAGCTGAAGGCAGATCTTTCCTACTCCATCCATGTGCTCACAGGACAATCTCCTGCAAAAACAGCCCTATAGAGCTGCTCATACATAATGCTGTAACATCTCTATGAATCTCCCTTCATACAGCCAAGTTTCCATCTAAAATTAACCACCTCACTCACCAATCAGGCGTTTATGAAATATGTGGGTAACTGCATAAATGAATGACCAGATTTTACAACAAAGGGCATTCAAACTGTTCCTGTGTTTACGGAGCTGTTTTGTATTTCATGAGTGGCAGGTTTTCCATTCCACACAGTAACTAGTGGAATGTAACATATTTCAGAAACAAATTCCTAAGACACACACCATTAAAGAGCCTTTCAAATCACATACCCTAGAAGGGGCTGAATATTTATCAATGCTGCCTCAAACACAGTTGTATCATGATGAAATGCCTTTAAACTTGCCAGTGTGTCCATGTTACAATAGGTAGAATGCTACCTGCAGTTTTTCTTTAAGTTGTTACCCTAGTGGTCTCATGCCACTGATGCCAGGCCCGTTGTGTTGTTCCCTTCTGGTGTACTGTAGTGTGTAGTCTATAACACTAAATAAGAATCTTGAAGAAAACAATGGCTTCCTTTTGTCAACTTGGTTTGTATTTTCTGGCTAGGGAAATGAATTTTATAATCATCACCAATAAATGCGTACATGCTCATGGATGTTATAATACAGCTGCTACAAAGGAGAAAACAGGATAGCCATGTAAGACACTCTATTTGATAATGGGAATAAATTCTCAAGAATGAGGGTCTTATGGACTTGCATTTTTTTTAATTTTCTTTCTACAGTTTGATTTTTCATTTACTATGTACTCTTCCATGTCAACTTGATATCAATTGGTTGAGTAACAGGACATATTTTCCCATTTATACTTTAATGAGCTACTATTATGCAAGACATTGATTAGAAGAAAGGGAAATGATCCATCTGTATCTTTGTTGCCATTGCTCTGTTTGGGCAGTGACTACATGAACTGCCAATTTTCCTCGAAGGATTTTTAAATCATTTGCATATTGGATTTGGTTTGTCTTTTGGGGTGTCATGACAGAAGAATAAACTTAACTAGGTTTTAATATTTTTGATGCATTTTATCTTATCTTTTAAAAGCATATAATATAAAGGACAGGGTAGAGATGAGAGTTGTTGCTTAAGCTGCTCTGGAACCCATTTAAAAGTCTCATCTAGAGCACAATGCACACAGCACCATCCATCACTTGGCCTTTCTTCCACACTTTGCTTTCTAACCATACTTCTCACACAGAAGTAGCATCAACAAATGTGTCTTCTTTGGTGAAGCGTGGAGCTTCAAGTTATGTCAGGCCATAGAGTAAAAAGCAGCCAGTGTGTAGCCAGAATATGATGTGAGAATTAGTAACCATGGAGACTGTGAGCAATGTCCTCACTCACATGGAAGTACTGAACCCACAAGATTCTGTACAAGTTTCTCATTATGGAAGTCCAAAGTCAGGTACCAAAAAGATCTTGTTGACTATGGAAGGGAGCATGGGAACCAATGTGTTAACCTGTATCCTCATCAGCTTCTAAACATAATATGTGCTTATGTATGTGCATTTACCCATGAACCTAATGTTTATTTCAAGCTGGGCCCATCTACTGTGATCTAGTCAAATACTATCTCAGCTCTGTTTTGTTTTGTTTTTTTTTTGTCATGTGAAATAAAAACAAGTTTTATAGTGAGATTTATCACCATCTTGCCTAGAAATGAATGATTTATGAGAGCCTTAATAGTTACTCCAATATCCAATCTCTGAAGGACACTGTTTTGAAGCAAAAGTTCTTATTTTGAAAATCTCTTGCACCATATCTAGGGTGATTTTATTATGTCATTTTAATCTATCACACAAATTGGTTCTTTGGATGTTTTAAGTTAGCACAAAAATAGAGCTATCTCCTCATGGAGAGTGGACATTAAGATGATCCTGCACCCCAAGGAAACACTTCAAAGGAGAACTGATTGAGACTGTGAATATCAACTCTAGCTGTACATTTTCAATAGCATTTAAAACTTTAGAGGGAAAAGAAGACATGGCAGGTGGCAGTACAGAAAATAGATGGTTTGCAGGGCATCATGGTACTTGTCTTTAATCCCAGCTGTCAGGAAGCAGAGGCAGGCAGATCTCTGAAAGTTTAAAGACATTCTGTTCTATATAGTAAGTTTTAGGAGAGCTACATAGTGAGAGACAATGTCTCAGAAAAGAAAGAATGAAAAGAAAAGAAGGAAGGAGAGAGAGAGAAAGAGAGAGGGAGGGAAGGAGGGAGAGAGAGAGAGAGGGGGAGGGAGGGAGGGAGAGAGAGAGACAGAGAACAAAGTAGAAATGTTTTGTAAAGTCACAAATCAAGCAACCATGTCCCTTTCTCCCGGTTGAGAAATGGTATCTGTTAAATTTCCTAACCAGTGATTCCTGAGAGAATGAATCCAAAATCTGTAGGAAATTCAGAGTAGTCCCCCACTCTGGTTAGCAAATCATACTAAATTGAGGCATGCATTGGTGTCATAAGGTCCCAGATACAGAGAACTCCCATTAAGGAAGAAGGGACCCTCATACCCTACCTGCTTATCTAGAATATACTCCCTCAACAGGCAGGGTTTGCTACTGTGCTATTGAAGGGCATGAAATGTCCCTCTTTGCTTCTTTTTGTTTGTTTGCTTGCTTTTTCCTCTTTTTTTATTAGATTTTTTTTTTTAATTTACATGTCATATAATATCTCCTTTCCCGGTTTGGGAAAACAAACAAACAAACAAACAAAGAAAAAACCTGTTACATCCCCCCTCCCCCTGCTCACCAACCCACCTCTCCCTGCTTCCTGGCCCTGGCATTTCCCCACACTTGGGCATAGAACCCCTTTGCTTCCTAAGTAGGCATTTCTCACTGAAGACATTCCAGTCCTCTTCTTTTCTCTAGTTACACACACTCTGCTGTCTCCACAAACTATTTACAAGTTTCCCCGCCCTTCTCATCTCAGATGGCATTTGTTTTTCTTATTTATCAACAAAAGTGGTATTTAAAGAGTGAGAAGAAGATTTTTATGTGTTTCCAACAAAAATTGGTCCACTTTCCCACACTTAGTCTGTGTTTTAATTTCTTTCCCTCACACTGCAATGGGAAAACTCTTCATCTTTGCACACCTTATCTCAATCAGATTCTGTGGAGATCTGCTTTCACAGTTAGCCCTTCATGCTCCTCCCCAGGCTTTTTGTCTGCTGAATCCTCATATAAATATATTGCAGGAATTTTTTTTTAAATACACACATACATACACACAAACACAAAGAGAGGGAGACAGGGAGAGAGAGAGAGAGAGAGAGAGAGAGAGAGAGAGAGAGAGAGAGAGAGAGTCAACCTGTCTAGAGGACCAAAGGGGACTGATGGGAGCGGGAGAGGGAAGGGTTGGGATATGGGGGCCTGTATTCTCAGAGAACACTTGAGTCCTTGATTATTTTTTCCAACCTTAATTGTTATTGTGATTGCCAAGTTATTTACTGTCAAGTGATTTAATCAAGTTGGCACCCACTGACACATCAACTTCTGCCATTCATTTTCAGCCTGTTTTAAATAAACAACTGGGGACAACTCTGGCATTGGCTTTAATTTAAAAGCCTTTAGCCAACACCAGAGACATTACTGAGACTCTGAGAGTTTTCCAGCTGTGTGCATACTGAAATAAAAATCTGATTGCAGTGGCTGTTTGTAAGAAATGAACGTTTTTACATCCTTGGAAAAAATGTCAAGAGGATTTTCCAAGTCAATGCTTCTAACAATCCTGTTTCCGCTTTGTGTAAAAGTTCTTGTCTAAGAAGTAAATGATGGCTCTCTACTGTGACCTTTTCAACTAACAACTAAATATTGAATTCATGCCAGTTTACAAAAGATATGGGTTCAATCTGTGGAAAATCTATTACTTTGTTCTGTATGTATGAAATATCAGTCCACAGTGAAGCTTACAAGGTGTTTGAATCAGATCATGAGATTAAGCATGCTGACTTATATATCAACAATTTCATTATTTTATCTATAAAATTGTCCAACATATAGTTGTTAAAGTTTGTGAAAAACTAAATTTTCATTTAAAGAATACACTACTCCTGGAGGAAAGCCTAATAGTCTTAGACTCTGCAAGCTATGATAATGGTAATGTATACCCATTGGAGAAATAGTAGCATTAATGTTATGTCAGTAACCAACATCTTTCTGATTGGACTTAAAGTCCATTTCAGAGGAAGAAACTTGTCTCCGGTATTGCAAACAGTCTTTGCCACCAACAGAGAGCCATTGCATACATGAACTTATAACAGGCACAATACCTGTATGAGCTCAAACCTATAAAACCAGCCTGCATGAGGGTGTACCTTATGATGTCCCATACCCTAACTGAGGAGCTATTTGGTAATTGCTCCTGGATGAAGGAGGAAGGATTTAAAGGTGTTCTGGAAATTAGAAATAATTAAATATTGAATCCAGCATTCAAGTTGTATAGGGTACATTGAGTAATTTTAAGAAGAACTTGCAATTTCACCTTTATTTGAGCTAATACTTGTTCAGAATCTATAAAACTCCCAATGTAAAATTTATTAGGTTCCAAAGCTCCCTCTACAAGGCTTCATAGACTAGAGAGAGGCAGGCAGATGTGCTAAAAATAAAATAAATAAGTACAGTATTTTATGAAGGTTGGCAGTGAAATGAGGTCAAAGAGAAAAACTAACTTTAGCAGAAAAAAAAAAAAGAGAGGAAACCTTGGCAAAGTTTGTCCAGAGGGAATGAAAATTCATTTTAGCCTTAGAGATTAAATAAAGTTCAATAAATGAATAAATGAAGGGGAAGTGAGGGTGATGGTAGCAATAAGCCAAAGTATATGGATATAGGAAGGTAAAGAGTGCTGTCTTGTTGGTATTGCTGATCTACCGGAGACGAGCTATAAAAGCAAGGAATCCCACTCAAAGCTCTCTGACAGATTAAAACTTGAAAAAAATGCTATTACAATTCCAGCACATAGCAAGGAATCCCACTCAAAGCTCTCTGACAGATTAAAACTTGAAAAAAATGCTATTACAAATCCAGCACATACTAGTCTTTTGAATATTGACAATTAATAAAGCAAAAGCATATACATACATGCATACTTACATACACATATATGTGTATATATACACTCTTATACAACATATATGTATATAATCATCTTATGTGGTAGGCAGAATAATGACTTCCAATGATATCCATATTTGAATTCCTAGAACATTTTGACATAGGTGAATTACATTCTGGATATGACTAATAATCTCAAACTAGTGGGTATCAACTTTGGTTACTCAGTGGGCTCTAATGTATTCGCAGCGATCCATATTAGAGGAAGAACACTTTAAAATACAGTATGGGAGTAAAGCAGAATGAAAGAGACTTCTAAAGCCTCTACCATAAAAGATGGAGAATGCACTGTCTTGCCTGGGTGTCTGTATCTGTCTGAGTCAGCTGCTGGGTGGAGCCTCTCAGAGAACAACATGCTCCTGTCTACAAGCACAACAGAGTATCATCAATCATGTTAGAGGTTGGTGCTTGCCCATGGGATGGGTCTCAAGTTGGGCTGGCTATTGGTTAGCTATCCCCTGAGTCTTTGCTTCCTCCCCTGTTCCTACATTACTTGTAGACAGGATAAATTTGGGGTTGAAAGTTTTGTGGGTGGGTCGGTCTCTATTGCTCCACTGGGATTCTGCTTGGGGAATAGGAGGAAGGATTTCAGGTCTGAAAGGGATAGAAACTCCACAGGAAGACCAACAGAGTCAACTAACCTGGACCCTTGGGGCTCTCAGAGTCTGACCCACCAACCAAAGATTATACACAGGCCTAAAAAGATTATACCTAGACCTCCTTGCTTGTATATAGCAGATGAGCAGCTTGACCTTTATGTTGGGTTCTAAACAACTGGAATGGGGGCTATCCCCAAAACTGTTGCCTGCACTTGGGATATGTTCTACTAGCTGGACTCCCTTGTCTGACCTCAGTGGGAGAGAAAACACCTAGCCTTGTAGAGACTTGAAGTGCTAGAGTGGGGTGATACTGAGGTGTGTGTTTGGGGGGCACCTGCTCAGAGGAGAAGGCAGTATGGGGGAAGGATTGTGGAGGGGGTGACCACCGGTATGTAAAGTGAATAAGTAAAAAATTAAGTAAAATTAAAAAAAAATGAAGGATGGAGCCAGCATCCATAGAATTCAGAAGGCCTAAAGAAGCTGAGAAGCCACCATAGAACATTCTAGAAGTCATTTCAGACCTCCTGGACACTGAAATAACAAACCTAGGTTCTTTTATGACCTTGAGTATCTGCCAGTTTGCTTCAGCTCTAGTGTAAAATGAATATAATCTATAATGGAAAACGAATCTTGGTGGTGAAGAGAGAATTGAGAGATGCATGCAATGTTGCTTTTTGCAAACATCTAAAGAAACCTTCAAGTAGCTTACACAGTGGGCCAGCTAAGTTTTCTCCCAATTTATCTTATGTATTATGTCCCCCAGAACCCATCTAGCCTTCACATCTGAAAGCCAAAGTTTCTGAGACTCTACTGATGGCGGTACTAAAAATAAAATAAAACAAGACAAAAGCTCAAAACCTTGTGTGGTTATTTCTTTCATTTGTTGATAAGTCTCCCGGAGCCTGCTGGCATTCTGCAATCACCGAAGCAAGGTAAAATGAAGTATGAAATAACATGGAGAGGCTGGCCAGCTGTGTCACTTGGGCAGAAGAGGGAAGAAATTGGAACCGTTGCTTGCCATGAATCCAAATATAGACACTGCTGTGAATAGGCAGCTGCTGCCTGCTATTGATGTGGAAGTAAGCACATTTTAATATAAGGTGATGTATGACATGGAAAGCTAGTAAATGAACTTAAACTCCTTCACTTTTTTCATAGATCTAGGAGATAAAGAAGGTGAATAGTTATTCCACAAGAAATCAGCATGCAGCTGTTTTTCTGTAGTAGACACTGACGATTCCTTCCCAGGGTCCAGAGGACCCTAGTGTTGTTTGTGTAGCTGAGAGCAACATTGTCTCATGCCAGCTCAAAGTGGAATGGTTGATTAAACTTTCCCATGGGAATTATTTTTAATCTAGGGACACATGAGCTGAGTTGGCCTAATCTTGTTTCACTAACTTCTGATCGCTACTTAATGTGATATGTCTACTTTACTGAATTAAGTGGTTTTTTCTTTTTTTTTTTTTTAGTTAATTGGTAAAGCATTATTTCTTGGTTTATCTATGAGGGTTTAGGGGAGGACACTGGCATTTTGGTTCATATAGATTATCAAGTTAATGAGACCTAGATTCACCTTGAAGGCCAGTTTTTGGTCATGCCAGAGAAAGACTATCTAAATGTAGTTAACGGAGGTGGGATGACCCAACCTAACTGTGGAAGGACAAGGATGAGAAAAGAGCTGGAACCCTGGAGTAAATAGCATTAATGAATTAACTAATTAATTAATTAATTAATTAAAGGGGGAAGCTAGTTAAGCATCTGTTTTCATCTCTCTATGGATGCAAGGTGACAGACAGGCTCCTGCTCCCATGACTTCCCCATCCTGGACCATCATACCCACAAAGTGCCAGCTAAATGAAACCCTTCTTTCCTGAAACTATTTCTTCTTGGGCATTCTGCCATAGGAAGGAGAATAGTAATGGATACAGTGAGGTTATGAACAATTGGTCCTCATTCAGTGTGTGCAGGCAACACCCCATCTGCTGAGGAATAAGACAAGCCAGAGGAAATTGTGTTTGTCCTCTTGATATGTATCTGGAGGGCCCTGTGTTGCAGTCTTTTGATCTCAATCTCTGAGTTCTTTAGTCTCGAGTTTAGGACTTATGTTAGTTCCTCTTGTCCCAGGTCCCAGGCTGTTAGCCTATAACTAGAAGTAACTCTACCATCTCCCAATAGTCTAAAGGGCTTCAATTATGCAATGTTATTGGCTTCCCCGGGAGTTTGTCTTGCAGATGGCCTGCTATGGGACTCTTTGGTCTCTGAAGTCACAGGAGCAAATTATCATCATAAACCTCTTGTCATACACACCTGTGTTTCTCTGAAGAATCCCAAATAATACAGCTAAAGACATATTTGTATAGCAAGGATAACAAGTGTCAGGGCAAACCTATCTAAAAGGACAACATGAAGGCTCTTTGGACAAGTGTGCACATAGTATCTCCTACAGAGGTTTATGACGTGCCATGTAATAGATTTCCAAAGGGTCTCACCATAGAGCTTGACATGACCTTAACACCTTAAAAGAAATTAACTATGAATTGTTTCCTAACCTCCTTGTTTCCAACTGTCAGAATTGCCCACTCGGGGTCTGCTTTTTTTAAATGCTTTATTTCAGGCTTCCTATATTTGGTAGACTTGATTATTAGGTGTATAATAATAATAAAATATTATTAAATATATATTAGATGGCTATTACTGAAGACTTATTAACAACAACAATATAAAGGGAATTGGCTAGGGAATGAGATATAGCAGATGGAAGCTGATTAACATGAAAGAATGTCCATGAGCTAAGTACAGTCTACCATGTTACACTGTTCTTTGTGTCTACAAATTGATATCCAGTCATTATTCCCCAACTCATCACAGTTGTGTCTACTTCCTAATTGTTGAAAAGTCTTACTAAGAATAAAAGGGGAAGTCAAGATTTCCCCCCACTATAGATCTAGACCCTCCACATGGAGTTCAGCATCCTGGGAAACCTGGTCAATGACCTCTCCATCCTGACGCCTGAGACTGACACCAGTGACTCTTAACTCAGCTACACAGAACACAGCTTGGTAGGCTTGATTTACCTGGAGAGATTTCCCAAACGCAGGTGCCAGTTTTCATCTCAAACCAATTAAATCCTCATGCCTGGGTAGATCTCAAGCATGGCATTAGCTAGATGTTCCCGAACTGCCCCAACCTGCCTAGGTCTTCCTAGGAGAGTTCAGGAAGCAGCCATGCTAGCAATCCATTGGTCTAAACACCACTTCATGACTTGTTAAGGAGCAATTATAAATCAAAACAAGGAGTGACTTTGTCCCATCCTGCAGCAGAGTATAGGCTCAGTGTTTCAATCCATTTTGCCTGCATCCATGATAGTTTACTTAAAATTACTCTAACACTTAGCAGTAAAAATCTGGACTGCAAATGAAGTGTGATATTTGAAATTTAGAATGTGTCCTGTCACAGGGGGAGGACATGAGTAAATAATTGTTGAAATCAGAATAGTTCCAAACTTTGATATGGCTGTGTCAACAAAGTTGATGAACAACAATTATGTAAAGATCACAAGGAGATCTGTGGAAAAGCTATACATCAAGTTTTTGTGTTATGTTGATCAGCTTTCTTTCTGTAGAACTAAACTTGTACTGAAATGAAAGATGCAATTAAAAGGAAAGCCTGAATTAAATGGCCCAGGACTAAGGACCACATCAGTGCTTGTGCATTGACATGGCTGAAGGGAATAAATAAGCCTGGGCATGTCTAATGCTAATATCTGTGTCTACTCACCAAATAGCTATGATTTCTTATTAAAGTAGGCTGCTCTGGATGCTGAAATAAAATTAATTACATTTGTTTACTTTAGTTGAAGCTTCAGAAATTAATTTATCCAAAGGCATACAATGCTGTTTTAGTCGAACCATCTGCTCAGAATCCTTTGGAGAAAAAGTATACACACTCAAGTACCTGTAATTATAGAATCTCTTTAGCTTGTGGAAATTGCTCAGGAGGGCAGAAAGCTTATGGTGATAGCTTTATCCTTTAATATCATCCTATTGCTAATCTGTTCTATATGGGATGGTCTTCTCATTGCTAACATGAGCTCTTCTCTAGTGATCTGGCTGTTTGTGATATCACATCAAAACATAATGATAAAGGGATTATTAAAGAGAAAGAGGAAAACAAGAACAGGATGTATCCAGGTCTCTTAAAAGTACAGTAGTTTATTGACATGTGGCTCACAAGACATGCCATAATGTGCAAGAGTCTCCTGAAAATTCTTGTACATTGTTTTTATTTAATTAATAATTCTTATCCATGCTATCTTTCACCTTTCTCCTTTGTATGCTGTCTGCCCATAATCCCTCCGACAAGCAAAGGACTCATCAGCTCTTAGGAAGTTCTCCTACCCATGCTGTGAAATGTGAGCCCTTTACTCATGTAATGTAGCCTCAGACTGTACTTCTGCTTCTTTCTCTGGGACAGTCATGCTTTGTAGAACTCTAACTGCTTCATAACATTTCTACTAGCATTATCTAGGATTTGAATCCCCTCATGTGTAAAGAACAGCATGTAGGCGATGTTAATAGAATCTTTGAAATCTTTGCTCTATTGGAGTGGTCCACAGATGATGACACTCAATATCATAATGGCCATGTTCAATCAGTGCAACACTAATCCAAAGGCAAATTCATTTAGTAAATGAAAATACCTAATTCATTTGAAATTCCAGAAGTACTTTGATTTACCATCAGCCATACTTATACTTAAAATATTAATTGTTTACATTAAACTCGTATTTAACTTTATCTCATTTTTATCTGGACTCTCTCAAACTAACTCATGCTTTCCAAGGAATATTTTTCAGTATGGATTAGAACTTTATAAAAATGTCCATGACTTGAAATGTTACTAGAAGCCAGCTTACATGTTTGAGGATGAAATGTGAGATTGAATGATGTATTTACTTGATTTTATACTTTTCTCACAAAAAAATTATTTTTGATACTTAAGAAAGTACAACTTATGACAAAAACATTGAAAAATAATATTTTTTGTTTATTTTAGGGTACAATTATCCTCTAGCCCTTCTAGGTTATAGAGAACTGATTTTCTTGCATTGTCAAAGCTAAATTATTTCTAAAAGTGTCTTTGCTGCAGTTTACAATGATAGAAAATGCTTTTTAAAAATGATTATTATAGAAAATGACCAGTGAAATGAGTTATCATATCTGGCTGAAGCAGGCGGTGCCTACATTTGATTTTAAAACTTTAGTTTGCTTTTTGATTTGGGGATGAAAATCATAAATTAGTACTTGTTCTTGGCATGTGCATTTAAATTTAAATCAGAAGCTTAAGCAAATGTACTCAGTGAATTTGAATTATCTTTCCTGATATTTTCCCACTAAGTTTTAGAGAAATGAATTATTATGCTTTATATGTTATTTATCTGTCTGGTTATAAACAGAATCTATACATTTTCTTTAAACAAATATGAATGAAGATTAGGAAATTATAAATAGCCACTTATCCTTAAGAACAATTTTTATTGTATCTTTTGGATTTTATCTTTTCAGCTCCCTAATCTTCTAGTCCATTTTGTTTAACGTTAAGAGTGATCTGATATAATTAAACTCATATCCTACAAATTATTTCTCACAACTGAGTTAAAATATACCAAAATTAAAATTATTTTTTACATGCAGCCATGCTTTCATTGTCTCCCCATCATGATGATGCCAAACTTGAATGCTAGGCTGCTGCTTTAATTTGAACATGCTCATCTAGATAATTGAACCACCAACACACATTAGCTTGCTCTTCTGATGTGGCTGACCAAGAAATCCTTGTTCCAAGATACTAAATCCACTCATCCAATTTAAAGACTAGATGACACTCTCATGACAAATACTTAAGGAACACTTAGGTAATAGCAATACCAAATGTTTTAATACCTGTAGACTATCAAATAGTTGAGTCTTTTCAGTGAACTACTTCATTGGGGACTAAAATAGTGTGCTATCATTATTGTCATTTAATAATTGTCATTGTCTCAGGGTGGTTAATGTCTTGTGCCTGAAGCTATCACATTAGTGAGAGACGGGCACTCATTAAGCTTTGAACCACAGCCTATGTTCTTTCTCATACTTTCAGGGGAAAAATAAATGACCATGTTACAAGGAAAAGAGTAGAAATAATTGCATGGTCCATAGAGAGACCAGCTGCTATCCACTGCATAAAGAAATGGGAAAAAAAAAAACATCTTCTATTATGCAACCTTTAATACTGGAACCTCTATGTTCTGAGTAGAGCCTCTGAGTCTCTCTGATTCTAAGAATCCACATTTTTGACAGTGGTACACCCTGACCACAATTACTAGACACACCCAACCAAAGATAAGTTTTACAGGGTCACCATGTGCAATCTCTTCTCAAGTGAAGTCTTCTTCGAATTCTCCTTCCCAAGATGACTTGCATTCTCTTCTAAATACCACATCATGCACCACTCGCCTTGTGAGATGCTCTTGAAAACAGATGTTTGGTTTCTGCTGACGCAACTGAAACTGCACACATCCCACAACAATGGTTTGTTATATGGTAAAGCAAGCCTCTCAGGGATTGTGCTTTCTCAGGTTGATGAATCCACTTTGAACTTTTCTCACTGTTTCTAGTTCAGTGTGGCAGAGCCGCAGCTGAGAGTATTTCCATTGCCCTATCTTCTGATAAATCCCTACAGGTGACCAAGGCCGGTTACTCCTTTCCCAATCTCTCTCTGTTTCTCTGACAATCATCCACTATGATTTTCACATCCCTCTCAACCTGACTGAATGTTAACAGACTGCCTACAGGATACATGTACAGAACTATCTGAACATTTAAGAGCTGTTTTCTCTAAAATATACTTGAATATGTATTTATTCTATTAGTACAAATTTAAATAAATAAATATATAAATAAAAAAGAGATTTCTAATATTATTTATCTGAATCATGTGTTGAACATTTACATGTTAAATGATAATTATATCAGATTATAAGACAGTAGAGGCAATATCTCTATATTTTAAAAGTGTTTTCTATATCTTTTAGAGATTAACAGTGCCTTTACACCCACAGATTCACAGCTGTGGCTCCTTGCATAAGACCAAAGCAGTCAAACTTACAGTATGAACTGTGAACATCCTTATTAAGTTCCACCCTAAAACTGAGGACCAATTGGCCACTGATGGATTGTTTATGCACCAGTGGATGACTCTATATCATCTATACCCTATATCATCTATATACATATAGATTATATCACCAGTTGGAATCCATGGATTAAGAGGGGAAGGGGGAGAGAGAGAGGTTGAGAGAAAGATAGACAGAGACAGAAAAACAGAGGGACAAAAAAAAACATAAAATTATGAAGAGTCTGTGATTGTGGGCAGGAATTGAAGGAGACAATAAGAGATAGATATGGTAAAATGATATCATATACATTTATGAGGTTCTCAAAGAATAAGTGAAACTATAGTTTTTAAGTTTTTAACTTCTTTCAGCTAACTCAATGCACAGATAAGTTAAATAACTATCATATACTTGATTGAAAATTCACCACTTACATTTAAGCAATGTTTTAGAGAATTTACATGAGAGGCAGAAAAGAAGGATCTGCATGAGACAAAGACGTTTTCTTCAAGAGGCGTGTTTAGTTAGGAAGGCGAGGCCTATCTGTACCTGTACTGGAAATGCACCATCAGCGTAACTATTGTAAGAAACCTGCATAACAGGTGTTTGGTATGAGTGAGAATCCTGGATCTGGACCACAGAACAATGGCCGGGAAGGATTTAGGTTTATGCTACCTCTTACATCAATATTATAACTCAATTGCATGGTCCCTGAATCCTGTGGGAGGATACATACAGTGTGGATACATAGGAGCCTTTTGAAGCTGTTCTTATTTCCCCTAATATTAACTCCGTGTGTATGCTATAGAAAGGTTTTGTTGGTTTGTTTGTTTGTTTGTTTTTTAATCAGAAGCCTGGTGTCTTCCAATACTCTCTCACACATTCATTTCTATTCCTGGAAACAAAGTCATCACTTTCATATTTTTTCTTCTTTGACTGATTGATTTTGATATTTGAACTTGGATTACTGGCTTCTCTTACTCTCTGGTACCTTTTCTCCAACCCAATCAATGTCCCAACCTCATCCCTCTCTGTAACTATCCCAGGGTCATGACTTTCTGTTTGGTTCTGTGAGTCATTTAACCTAACAGGGGTCCTCTGTGTGACCACTAGATTGGAAATATCCACTGGGGTCTGGTGGATCTTAGTTGATCCTTGACTGAAGGCAATGATGTCATTCTTCCTTGAGCCAATAGTACAGTAGTGTGGCATAGGCACAAAATCGTTTCATGTGTTGTTTACTTTCACGTTTCAAGAAATATTGCATCACTGCTATCTTCCTTGAGTTTTGACTTAGGTAACTCCTGTTTCTGCACATCACTGCTCTCTTGCTTCACTCATCTATTTCCTCCCATATCTACAACATAGCAACACAAAGTTATTTCCTGAACCAGAATTTTGTATTTGCATTACTGTACCATGCAGACACATTCAAAACCAAGACACTAATTTCAAATTTTTTTGCATTTCTAAATTGTTTCTGTAATGGTAACAATTGTTTGTTTTAGGTACATATTTTTAGATGTGTATATATTTTTGTAGATATACATATTAGGTATATATACATATTCATATATATGTATGCTCACACTCTCCTGAATTGGTTGCAAATTTAGCAGCTCAAACCTAAAACCTATTTTATAGCAGATAAATGGTTAAATCTTATTACTAAGCAAATAACATAAAAATTATGTTCCTCTACTTGTGGAGAACAAGCTCCTCCTCTACCAAGAACTTCCTTGTCATGTGTATTTGCTTTCTCATATGTGTTTTACAAACACACATAAACACACATCAAGAATGCTCTTGACCTTCCGTGTTATATCTTCCTGTCTTTCTCTATCTTTGTTTATCAGTGTCTTTGGTAAATTGTTCTATCAATTTCTGAAAAAGATAATCTGAATATTTTTATTATACTTTCAGATTGCATTGATCATTTGGATTGGCATAGGCTTCTAAGTTGGAAATATATTTTTCCTTTTTGAGACTTGGCCTTCACATTTTTTGTTCAGGTTACTGTTAGAGGTCTGATGCCCTAAGATGCCCAAATTGTATGAACTTATTGATTTTTTTGTCTTTCCTATCTCCCTCAGGCATTTCTCTCAAATTTGAAACTGGTTCCTACCAGTTTTTGCTAGGTATTTCATGTGAAATTAATCATTGACATGCATGAATGCCCAGAACTTTTCAACACCACTCCAAAATTCTAATGTCATTATCTGGGTACTGCTGGTATTTAATTTTTCAACATTCTAGAAAATTTATTTGAATATCTAGTGTTTGTGGACGTTTAAGAAACTCTGTTCTAGAGGAACTTCTCTGAGAATAAAGAAATGCTTCAGAAAGGCTAGACTTCCAAGATAGTAATCACCCTAGTTTACACCTAGTTTGAGGTAAACATCATGCTCAAAAGCAACTGGAAGAGAAAAGAATTTGGTTCATCTTCTAAGTTAACAGTCTATCTGTAAGGAAAACCAAAGCAGCAAGGAACCTGAGAGCAAAAACCTGGAGCAGAAACTACTGAGCAAGACTGCTAACCGGCTCACATTCAGCTACCTTTCTTTTAAAGAGCTGGCCCACAGGTATAAGGATGTTATTACCCACAATATTCTGAGCCCTCCTAAATCAGTCTGCAGTCAAGAAAATGCCTCTGCAGATGTAGTCACAGAGCAATCTGATGACAACATTCTTCAGCTGGGGTCTACTCTTCCCAGCTGTGTGTCAAAGTTAACAACTAAGGTTAGCTATCACAGTAATGTAGTTAAATTGTGAAATGGAATTTATTATCCAGTCTGATTTAAAACACATAATCCAACAGTGGGGATAATTATTATACTAGCTTATTGGGTTTTCTGGAGTTTGTTGGTTTTTGTTTTGTTTTGTTTTTGTTTTTGTTTTTGTTTTTTTACTTTGATACTTTGTGTGTGTTCTTCATGAGTTCTTCTCCTTACTGTCTGCTAACAATGTCTTGTCTGACTCAGTGCAGTCTTTCCTGTCACTGTCTTTTCTAACCCTACTTTCTGACCCTACTCTTCCTCCTCCTGGGGCCTCTTTCTTCTTTGTCTCATGGACCCTACTCTGCTCTGACCCTCATCTGACTCAGACTCCCTGCTTCAGCCTCTATTGGTTTTTTATATCCTCACCAATTCCCACAATTCCAAGAGGCAACCAACACTGAAGGGCAAAGGGCTATTAAAGGGGCAGACACACTAAATTAAATCATACTACATTACTCCCCATTTGTTTTAGCTACTAAATATGCAGTTTTGAAGCTGTCCAGGGCTGCCCCTGCATCTATGCTACTGTTGTGATTTTTGCTTCTACATTCTTTCCTGTTTTTTCCAGGGCCCTCAGGCATCTGATGTGATTTCTGAGGAATACATCTACAACTGAGATAAGAATCTAACAGTGGTGTGTGGGATGGGGTAATTGGAGGTGCATGAGTATCTCTTCTGCTCAATTTCACTGTGCTAGTAGTCTAGAATCATGGTCATAGGTACAATTGAGTGTACCTATTATGGTGATGGCAAAGATAACATTGGAACATATGACATCTGGGTGATTCAGTTGATTGACACTGGATAGTTACTCAGTAATCTCCCAAAATTCTAACCAGTTTCTCCAAGTACAGATAGACAGTAGCTACTCAACTGTCTGGTTCCCTTGGGGTTGCATTTTTCTTCATGATTTATGGTTATTTTCTCCACAGGCTTAGTGCTTTCTGCATGTCTATTGTAACAATGATTGGGGGATCTAAGTTACTTTTAACTCACACTGACGTAAACAAGTACCTTGAAGCAGTCTGGGAGCTTGAGACATAATGGTGTCCAGCACAATAAATTAAGATCCACGTCTCACTCTGAGGAAGAACAGCATCCTGAAGGTTATGGGAAGAGCATATAACCTCTTTGTAATCATACCCTTGCTTTGTATATTTCTCTCTTCATGGCTCATCCAAAACTTTATCTAAAAACTTTTTTTAAAAGCCAACATTGCTCTATGCAATAAAACACATTTGTTTGAATTTGCTTACATAATGGACATGCTTGAAAGAAAGATGATGTGAAACGGATTTTGGTTTGTCCTTATACAGTCACAAAAACTCAGAAAAACAAACCATTGGGAAATAATTTTCTTTTCTCCTTAACCTCATTAGGTTTATATGGCTTTGGAGAAATTGGTGAAATTGCCATCACTTTCTCTCAAATGATCCATCTGTTCCTGCTGTTCAGCCCCCTACTTGAAGGCTGGATCCTTGGGCTTCCCAATTAGTCTCACTGCCCAACTGTGATGGTAGCACAGAGAATAGTAGAGGTAGGCATGTGGACCCAAGAAATGGTGACTGGCTGTCATGAAAATATGTCTAGTAGGAAATGCAAACACAGGAAGAAGCAAAATTATAGACAGCATTGCCTGAGCCTTGCAATTATCTGAAGCAACATTTGAGTGTCTCAGATTCCAAGGGAGTTTACTTTTCTGTACACACAGTCTTTTTATTCTTTGTAGGGCATCTGAGTACATGGACTGTGTTAAACAATAGAATGGAAGAAGGCTGTATTTCTTTTGTATCTGTTGCTGTGATTAGCATAGACTCAAAGGAAGAAGGGGTTTATATGGTGAACTGTTCCAGCTCTAGTCTATCATATTGGGGAGTCGGGGCAGGAACTTCCAAGAGCTAGTCACATCACATCCACAGTTAAGAGCCAAGAACAATGAATGCTCACTGACTTACTTGTGCTCAAATTGATTTTCCTGTTCTTATACAGCTCAGGACTCTCTTTTTAGAGAATGGGGACACCCATAGTGGGCCGGAACTTCCCACATGAATTAATTTCATTAAGAAAATCTACCCACAGCAATGCCCATAGACCAACTCAATGTAGATAAATCCCTCATTGAGATTCTCTTCTCAGGTGACTCTAGGTTGGTTCGAGTAGATAATTAAAGCAGACCATCACAGAGGCTAACATTTATTGAATACTTGCTATGTGTCCGGAATGATATAGGCATTTACATTTCAAACACATCAGAATTTCTATGTCACGTTGTCAACTTTCTATGGGTAGCTAAGAAGGAGAGACATTCTTCAATCTTTTTAAAATATTTATCTTTAATTTGTGTTTCTTTTGTTTTATTAATTAATTTATTTACTTTACACTCCAATTGCTGCCCACACAGTCTCCTCCCAGTCTTGCCTTTACAAATCCTTACCCTCATTACCACCTTCTCCTCTGAGAAGGGGAAGTCCCACTTAGGTACTATCTCATCCTGGGACATCCAGTCACAGTAGGACTAAGCTCAACCTCTCCCACTGAGGCCCAACCAGGTAGTGCAGTTAGGAGAAGGGGATCCAATGGCAGGCAACAAAGTCAGAGACAGCCTCTGCTCTAATTGTTGGGGGACCCACATGAAGACCATGCTGCACATCTGCTACAAAAGTGTAGGGGCTTAGATCCTGCCCCAGTGTGCTCTTTAGTTGGTGGTTCAATCTCTGTGAGCCGGCATAGGCCCAGATTAGTTGACTCTATAGGCCTTTTTGTGGTGTCCTTGACTCCTGCTGTTGTCCCTCGACCGGACCCTTCCACAAGATTCCCCCAGCACCACCTAATGTTTGGCTGTGGGTCTTTGCATTTATTTGCATCAGCTGCTGGATGAAGGCCCTCAAAAGACAGTTATACTAGGCTCCTCTTGGTAAGCATAGCGGATATTATTAATAGTGTCAGCTCCTTCACATGGGATGGGTCTCAAGTTGGGCTGGTCATTGGTTAGCCATTCCTTCAATCTCTGCTCTGCCTTTATCCCTGCACATCTTGTCAGAAGGGCAAATTTGGAGTTGAAGGTTTAATGAGTAGATTGATGTCCCCTCTCTCTGTGGGAAGTCCTGCCTGGCTACAGGAGGTGGTCACTTCAGTGTCCATATCCCCCATTGGTAGGAGTCTCTGCTAGGGTCAGCCCTTGTTGAAAGCTTTAGGTGCTACTTCTAGGACTTTGGTGTTTGCCACTAGGTTCAGACAAGAAAGTAGGTTTAGACAAGAATAACAGTGACCCTGGGGCTTTGTTTACTATTTGCCTGAATTATTTCCTTATGTGATCTTTTTGGTTATTACTCTAATTAATTACTTTCTTGTGTGATCTCCTTGTTTACTAATTTGCTTGATTACTGTGTCTTTGATCTAAGAACTGACCATGTGTTTTTGGATAGGCCTAGAATATATAAAAGCAGGCTGGAGAGAAATAAAGCTGCTTCAGCCTCAGTACGGCCTGGAGTCATGTTATAATTTCATCTAACTTTTTCTTTTTCAACCCTCACTCCCTTGCTTGAGACCCTGTTGACTGACTGAGCTGGCTTTGTCAAGCGCTAAGGAAAATTAGCTTACCTGGATGTTCTAGTACACACACTGTTCTAGGCAACAATGGGTTTTATTTATCCACAGCATGGGTTTTATTCCAGGTTCTACTTATCCATAGTATGCTTACATGATTCTTGCCTCTACTAAACATGTCAGTGTGCTAGTATGAGCTGTAAACAGAAGTTTATTTAGACTTAATGAACTGAAAAGAAACTTGAAAAAAATAGTTTTTGCCTCTTTTCCAGTTGAGCATTTGATAATAAGATTTTTTTCTTTGACATTGTTCATTTAGCATTAGTCATTTTGAGAATTTAACAAGTTTTGATTTAGTAGCATAGGTGAGAATCAATTTTAAACAGGGATGTAGCTCATTTTCCAGTGGAGCCCCCCCCCCCCATATGCACGTATAGACAATGCTGACTGGGCTTGATGGGTTTTAAAAAGGTTACATTGAGGTGGGAGTGGCATGTGGTAGTAGGGCTCTAAAAAGAGGTAAAGGCAGTGCTATAAATATGTAAAACATTCTCAAGGAATAAATTAAAACACATTTTAAAAGAAATATATTTCAAAACAACATTTCTAACTCAAATCCCATTAGATTTTATAGACTACGGGTTCTGAAAGTTAGTCTCCCATTGCTATGTCATCTTTTGAACACTCATGGTCAGCATGTTTTATTAATAACCTCATTTATAATGAATGCATGGCATGATTACACATTTGCAGTACTTGACATTTCACCATGATTTGTAACCTTATGAGCATTTACATATATAAAATGCTACTGACTGGAGTAATCTTTGAATGTCTAATTGTTTATTATTTATGATGGCAGCTTGGACTTCAAGTTTAATTCAAATATAATTCTGCCCCTTGCCTATACAAACCTTATCAAGCTACACAACTTCATGAAGCCTCAGCTTTGGATCAATGAATTACAGTATTAAACCAAGAAGACAGTGCTTACTATTACATCATGCAAGATACGTAGGAAAATGAGCTTGGTTATAAGCATATCTATTTTTAATTGACATTTATTATTACAACTGTTTTAGGTGACATGGAGTTGCTAACAGGAGAGACAAATGCTGATGAAATGGTCACAATTTTTTTTATTATATTGCCATTTTTTATTTTATTGCAAAATATACCAAGATACAATCCACAGTACTCAAGATTAGCAAGCAGAAGGGCCCAAGTGAGGACACCTCAATTCCACTTGGGAGAAGGAGAAAGAAAGGGAAAGGAAGGAGGGTCCTGGGTGGGAAAGGGAATAGGGAGGGTAAGAGGGGAACATGATCAAATATTGGGTGAGAGTAACAGGACTGAAGCCCTGAGGGCTAGCAGAAAAAATAGGAACAGGAATCCTCAGGAGGTATGAAGGCAGGGAACCCACTAGAATGTACCAGAGACCTGGGAGGTGAGAGACTCTCAGGACTCAAAGGGAAGGACCTTAGATGAAATGCCTTATAATGGGGAGAGGGGACTTGTACAGCCCACCTCCAATAGAAAGACATGGCATCAAGTGGAAGGATGGGATTGCCATCCCACAGTCAAAAACTCTGACCCAGAATGTTCCTGTTTGAAAGAACTGCAGGGACAAAAAACGGAGAAGAGCCTGAGGAAAAGGAAGTCCAGTAACAGGTCCAAATTGAGATCCAGCTCAAGGGAAGGTCCCAAGGTCTGACACTATTACTGAGACTATAAAGTGCTCAAAAAGGAGGCCTATAATGATTGTCCTCCAAAAGACCCAACAAGCTGCTGAAAGAGTCAGATGCAGATATTTACACTCAACCAATGGACTGAAGCTGCTGACCCCTGTGGCTGAATTAGGGAAAAGCTGGAAGAAGCTGAGGAGGAGGGAGACCCTATAAAAAGACCAGCTGTCTCAACTAACCTGGACTCCTGAGATCTCTCAAACACTGAGCCACCAACCAGGCAGCATACACCAGCTGATATGAGACTCCCAACACATATACAGCAGATGACTGCCTGGCTCAGCCTCAGTCTGAAAAGATGTACTTAACCCTTAAGAGACTGGAGGCCCCAGGGAGTGGGGAGATCTGGTAGGATGGGGGTTGGGGGTGGAGACATCTGACTTCCTCATGGATGGTGGGGGGTGAGAAGGTATGGGATGTGGAACAGTCAGTGGGTAGAATGGCAGGGGGATAAAGTCTGGACTGTAAAAAGAGATTAAGTTTTTAAAAAAACGTAAAAAAAAAAAAAACCTTACAAAGAAGGGACAGTTTTCTGATATCATACCTTGCCTTCAATAACAAATATCCTATGTTTTAGGGTATAGCTTAAGCACAATCACTCATAACTTTCCTCCCTGTACAAGGAAAACATAATGTGTGTCACATGAAACTTCACTTCTTTTCCAACACCGTACTCTGCCAGGGGCACGCCCACAAACCATATGCCCAAGAGAACACTCTCTTCTACATTCTGTACCTAAATCCTCCCTCTAGGGAAGTCCTCTTACTTCTAGGATTGATGTGTGCAAAGAAATGTGCTGTTGTTCATTAGTTATCATTTAACAGACTAGAGAAGTAGAAGGATGAATCCATATATCTACTCTCTTTGATAAAGTAGGAGGACAACTCTTTCTTTTAGGCTTTGTTGTTGTTATTGTTGTTGTTGATTTAGTATCTTTCACAAAACAGCACCATATATACAGATTCATTTCACGTCCAGGTTTTAAGTATGTGCATTTAAGGTGAGGTGGTCATATGCCATTAAGACATATTTGGAGAGAAGAAATGACAGCTGTCAGTCATAAGCAAGAGTCGCTTTTATAAAGCCAGCATACTCATCAGTCTGTGGCACGAATCCCAGTTAAACCGTAGTTCATCTTTTACAACTTCCTTAGTCCCTCTGACCCTCTTTCACTGTACAGAAATCTATGCAAATCTTTATCCTGCAGGGCTTCTTGAATCTCCAGTATTTCTGTCTGCAACACTCTTCCCTCAGTATCTATAGCAGCACTATAGCTCCTCCATCAGTGCTTAGTTTAAATTTTTATATACCCTTAAATATAAAGGACATAACCCATCAAAATCTAGAAATCTTACTGTACCCTTAGCCACACTAAATTAATGGGCCTTGAGGGTGTTACCATACTGCATGCCTTCTTGCATTTCTGTGGGTAAATAAATTTGTCTATATATACATCCATTGATATATCTGTATTGTACATATATATACATACAAATATAATATAAAATATGTACTGTTGATATCAATGCTAAATTCTATCTTTAAGTTAATTCTAATTTATTTCTCTCATAGCAGAAACCATTAGAAAGAAAGTTATAAAATTGCCTTATATGTTGGCTTCTATTTTTCACATAATTAGAGTGGTTTGTTTTGTCAGGACATACTGTCTCTGAGTAACATATAAATTGCATTTTTATAAGCAGATTCTATGACCTAAGTGAGTATATTCAGTGATTTAAAATGAAATATATCACAAGTAAAATTTGTGATGTTTACTAGTAACCATGATACACACAGTTCTTATATGAAGAAAACAATGTCAAAGGGACATGTCCTACCAGGATGGGCGTTATTGTAGTGCTTAAGGTTCATAGTCAGGTAACACTGATTCATATTTTTCTCCTGTGGGAATATACACAGCATCTTTGAACACTGTGAGAGCTACCTAATGGGGACAAAACTCCCAGGTCAGTACCAGAGTAATTGTTCCACGATCTGTGACTCAAGTATGTGGTGTCTTCATTAGGAGCAAACTCTATAGACAACTAAAGTGAAATGTCTAGAACAATGTACAGAAGATAATGACTGGAAGTGGTTGATACTGTGCTCTGAACTTTTCATATAAAGCTGAAAATAACTGAAGCAGATCAGCTATTATATTAGGATAATGCTTCTGTCCACAAACACTTTGTGGGTTAACTATATAGGCATAAATTTTTTTCAGCCTACTTTTAATAAGGGCTCTAGCCCACTACCCAGTAGGGGCAGTGGAAGAAAAGAGTTATTAGGATATGAGGAAACTGAACCTGTTTAGCAATAGTTCTTTTGGGGGCAAGCTTGATCTTCTTTGGCAGCAGTTCAGTCCTGTAGCAAACACCAAATATGACTCAGCAGTTGCAGAGCAGTCCTCTAGACAGGCAGACACCAGGTACTTACCAGCAGCTTCAGTCCACTCCTTTTGGTAGGCAGACACCAGGCACAGACCAGCAGCAGTAGTTCAATCCTGAGAAAACCAGCAGGTTCACCAACTAGCATGAGATCAGGCTGTGGAAGTGGCAAGCTGCCACAGGAATCTCACGAGTTCTTGAGCAAGTTTCTCTCCATGGCAGCATTATCACGAGTTGAGTTCAAAAGCACAATGTAAGGTGAATCACTACATATATATTGTTAGCTAAGAATAGCGAGGCGGAGCAAACCACTATCTGTGGGGTCATATTTATACTCCTTCATCCCTGGTCCTGTCACATGTTTGCTATATCAAAATAGCCTTTCACCCGTGTGGGCTTCAGGAAAACATTCTCTCCTGTGTCTGCTTTAGGGAGACATCCTTTACCTGTGTGCCCCAGCAGAACGTCATTTGACATAACTGACTTTCCAAAGAAACTAGAAGTTTCTACTTCAAAACTGTACTCATCTACCCTTTGATTTTCAGTTTGGTCATGTGAACGATAGTTTTGATATTGGATTGTTAGAGGAGACAATTGTGTTCTGTGGCTTTCTGATGGCTTCTTATTCTCTTAATTATCTAGCTCTTGCCATGAGAGCAACATGCCATGTTTATGCACTTATCCTTTGAGCCGAGAGAGATAACAGACACAATGAGCTATCCCAGATGACCCTAAACATAGTTTGAGTTCAACACAGACTGGCCAACTTTCAGATGGCACACAGATATCACAGTGAGAAATTGTGTCTGATAACATTTTGGAGGTCATCTGCTAAAGGGGATGACTGTTATAGTGATCCAAAGTGCTGTAGCTAAATTGTCTGGCAGAAAGTGCTTATGATCTGTGTCCTTGAAGATTATATGAGCCTCTGTTTCCAGAAAGGCTCTCTGTATCTTGGGATACAGAGAGAAATGAGGGATCTCATTATTGGGCTCAGGGAGCTTGTGGATAGTCATGGAGCTTCTGCATAGTTGAAAGAGGTAGTTTCTTATCATAGCAATGGAAGAAAATGCAACAAGTCATTACTACACACACTAACAAGACACCATGCTCATTTGACAAATAGTAAAAACTGCTTTAGAGCTAAGCTTGAACTTCTGAGTCCAGGCTTTTGCCTCAGGTCAACACTATGCTTAATGGAGCTGTGTTCATAGAATTTGGCTCTCTGGAAAACCACGTTTCTTCAGAACACAACTAAAGTACCAAGAAGGAACTCTTTCAAATCTTCTGGACAAACAAGATGAATACCATGATTTCTATGTACCAAGCATTGCATATTTCACTTATAATATTTGCTTTGAGACTTGCTAGCTATCCTGAACATACTTGAAAATGCAGGTTGGTGAATCACCATTCAGATAATAGTGAGTGTAAGCACAGCTTCCATGTGAACATAAAATGGAGATAAGTGTCACCCTATAGATGAATAGAGACTGTGTAGTTTCAAAGAAAAACCCAAATCTGTGACAGATAGGGCCAAGGCATACAGTGGAGAGGAGACAACTAGCACCTAGAAGATGATTTTGTGAATGTATTTAGATTTTTGATATTGCAAGCAACATTCCATTTCCCCCTTTGTTTCTTCCACAGTGGTTTTCATCATCAACTGAGCAATGTGTTTTTTAAAAGTTCCCATCTCTGACCTCTGAACCATTTGCCCATTTGAAGGCGACTGTTACCTCACTCTTACCTTTGCCCTTTGGGAGCCACCTGTCTTTTTTTCTCAGATTAAATGCTGGCCCCATGGAGAATGAGATTAACAGTTTACTTTGCAGAGTTGTGTTGAAGATGAGATGCCCAGGCACATAAAAATTCCATTCAGTATTGACATCTTGAATGGATGACCAAAGCAAATTAACCATCTGAATGTCAAGGTTCCTGAGCACGAGTTTTCATATAAGAATTAAGTAAAGTGAATTTCCACACATGTTCAAATATTTCTTCATCAAAAAGTAATGACAGAGGCTAGCTCTGTTGCCTCTCTGTGGAATATGTTCCCATAACTGGGCTGTCTTGTCTGGCCTCAGTGGGAGAAGATGCAGCCAGCCTGCAGAGGCTTGACTGTGCAAGAATGAGGGGATACCTAAGGGGAGGGGCTGAAGCGTTTAGGAGAGAAGGGGAGGTTGGAGGCAGGGAGGGACTGTGTGAAGAGGGGACTGGGAGGGGCCAGCAATGGATATGTAAAGTGAGTAAAAATAAAGAAAAACTCAAAGGGGACATTTTTTTTTAAAGTTGCAATGCACCATCTTAAGAATTTAACTGATCTGAAATCACAAAGAACCTCAAAGTTAGGTTTCAGTTAAGGGAATGAATTACTATTTCAATTTGTCTAATACATAATGTTTTCCCAAATAGGTACTACCTTCATATTGCCAAAGCCTTCCAATTGAGTACCACTAGAGAAACACACTGTTTTCAATTGTGCATGTAGAGGGAAAAAAAATGTTTGTCACAGCATTTCATAATTCTGATACAGGATATCTGGCCGGATTTGATTCAATATCTGAACTCTGTTGACCATCACACATATCAAAGGACTTCATTAGAGAAATAAAAGATATAAATCACAGTTGGTAAGAAGGCAAATCAGGAGAACCACAGCAGCATCCTGCTTCCCTGAGCAGTGACCTGGTCGAGTGGAGGATCTCTGCCCTGTACTTACCATGTCCTTTTAGGCACAATTGTAACTATAACAGATTTGTCTCTGGCAATAATCTGTGTTTTGTTCAGAAGACAAATTGGTTGGCTTGTTTAGCAGCTAACACATCCTTTGTTCTTTCTTCTCATTTTGCCATATGATAAAAATGAAATATTTTTTTCTGGAGTTATTTCTCTTAGCAAACATGAAATGCAATTTTTAAAAGCTATTTGAAAGTGGTGTGTATTGGGAAGATTTAAAAGATTGTAAACTACTATGCAAGGAGTAATCTTTCCTTCTGCAAGGGGATATTTTCTGGGTCAGGGATCCATTTGAAGTGCTAGCAAGGTGGGAACTCAGTGGTTACTGGTCTTGTGCAAGAATCTGGACTATTTCCAAAACTGATAATAATGATGATGGTGGTGGTGGTGGTGGTGGTGTTGCTGTTGGTGATGGCGGTGGTAACAATATTAAACACTGCTAATGTAAGAAAATTGCAATCCAGTGTTTGAACTTCCAACATAAGGATATCCTTACCTCAGACTCTCCATTGACCGCCAATGCTTACTGCCTCAGTTTATGAAACATAGACCGAAACTCCCAATTCTGAATGCTTGCTACAATAAACGTCACGATAGCTTGTGTCAGTTTTATCTCTTTATGTTAGAGCGGAATTCAAATTCATTTATTACAAAGTCTCAAGGGGCTGTCTTACAAACACAGCGTATTCGGTCAAGTGTAAGTTATGTCATGCCTCTGCAAAGTCTCTGTTTCCCAAAACTGAAGTTTCTTAAACCACATTTACCTTTGTCATGCCATTAAATTAAAATTTCATGCCGCCTTCTTGCATCTCACTTTTGTCAATTATAAATTACTTACTGAGTATAATTAGAAACTGATTATAAAGCAACATTATCCCTACTACAGGATTATAAAGCAACATTATGCCCTACTACAGGATTATAAAGCAACATTACGCCCTACTACAGGATTATAAAGCAACATTACCCCTACTACAGGAAAACACAGAATCTGATTACCACATTATGGTGGCAATTGTTCCTACCTCCTTGTAGCACGCACACACACACACACACACACACACACACACACACACACACAGTACACATGTACCCACATACCATACATACACACAGCACACATAGACCACACTTATTTATCTTCTGTCCCTGTCTCTCTGTCTCTTATTGTGCATGCCCTCCCCTCTGCCTTTCATGCATCTGCCTCTGTCTATCTGTGTCTGCTGTCCTTTGGAGGTGAAGGGTTTCTGAAGCCACTTCTATTTGGGTCATTTCTCTTTGCCATAGTGATTAACTTCCAGTGTCCTGGCAGCTTCAGGTCTATCTCAAGACTGCAATTCTGCCTAACCACATGGAATATATATATATATATATATCTTACAAATTTCTGTTTTTACAATTACTTATTATTCATTTATATTTTTCTCGCTTTAAGAATAAAATGCCCCTTACTGTATATTAGGCCAAAAGTCTTCAAATATTTTCTATGATTACTCTCAGTAAAACTTTTTTTTTAAATATGAGAGAACTAGTACTTTGATTAATATAGGATGTCTAAAAATCAATGCCAACATCTAAAAAATTGGGCTGCATATTTTATAGTGTGTTTTTCTAAGTTTTGGTAGAAAATGTGCTTCAAAAGAGCTGCATTAATGACACTCATAAACTTCTCTATAAATAGAGTCGAAACACCATGTCTCCATGTTGATAGATTTCCTTACCCCTCATTAACATAGTAGATAATCACCTTAAAGAATGTTTATTGCATTCACATTTCTTATGATATCTGATGGCATATAGGCTTTTTAGTGTTTCTCTGCTTTGTAGCTGTGTCTACTAACTTTGTTGAGATATTTTCTGCATTTTGTCATGTTGATATAGCAGAATTATTTTATTTTGACACCAAATGTGAGTTAGTCAGACAAACTCACAGAAAAGGCCTCAAATTTTAAAATTCGGGCTGTTTCCACATGCTTCCACTATGTCATGGAATTCTCTTGTTTGAAGTATGCTACAGGAGTCCCAGTAAAATTGGAATGAGTGGGAACCTTAATTCCTACATAAGGTGTTGAGCACAGTCTCTCAACTTCTTTTTACTTCATATTCTACCCAGGGCCCATTCTGCTTTGGCCATAATAACACAGTGTCTGCATTTTAATCTTACTAGTATTTCCTCCCTGATCTTTATAAAACCCAACTCAGAATCTCAACTTAAATATTATGCACTTAGATCAACAATCCCTGAGCAGATAGTCTAAAGCAACTGCCCACACACTATCCTTTCTAGCCTATGAATGTCTCTGTATGGCAATTCTTCATTAATACTTCTCTCATTTTGACATTGGACATCATGTAGTCTTCTCCCTCCAGTACTGGATCTTGTCCACCCGGCTCCCATTTCATCTTTACTGTTTCCTTCAATGTCATGGGCTCCTAATATTCACTGGTGATATAAGATGAAGAAATAAGGGCTGGCAGGTTTCTACAAACTAAAACCAAGGTGATTACAGCATTTGGTATTGGGTCTTCATGTTGCCACTGGTCTTACATATGGCTGGGAAAGTGGCTGATCCTGAAGTCATGTCAGTATGCTTAGCCCACATGTATGCATCCTGTGTGTTGATGAACAAACATCCTGTGTACACACACAGTTCTCTCTACAGTACCTATTACCCTGATGCAGGACCAAAGGAATCATTGAAAATGTCATGAAGTCTTATCGAGACCTACAAGAGACTTATAGCTCAAATAAACAGAGCAATTAGAAGCACCTTGGAGTGACTACTTAAGACTTCTTTAACTTATAACTGTACAGTTGTTACCCTCACGAGCCAGAGAAGTATCCCAGAAGCAATACGCTATTTTCTTTGTTATCCTAGTGGTTGATGTATTGATATTTCTTCCAAACAGGATGCTCAGAGTCCTCATGTCTGAAAATAACTTCTAATACTATTTTTCATTCCTCAAAACCAGGTTTTTCTTAATAAAAAATGTTTACCTTAGACAAAATGAAGGGTTTCATTGAGTTGATGTTGCAAGATTGTGCCAATTAAATAACAGCCACTCCACTGACACCTGACTTTTAATTCCAGATAAACAAGTTTTTAGGATAGGTATAGTCCATGCAATATACTGGTTACAATATGCTAACTATTGGATTGATGTTCAGTTTGAATCTGAGCAGAAATGCTCTGTGTGACCAGATAACTGACACTGGGTTCTGTCTACTCCTGAGTCTCAGGTCTTGTCCTTGGCTCACTTACAGCATGGATCCTAGTTATAAACTATACATCTTGTAACTTTAGATTTCCAAAATGTCAAAAACAAGTTGACCAAAACCTTAAACCCTAATGGGATATTCATCCCTTGATTTAATAACAACTTAGGGCCCAAGATTTGCAAACATGAAGTTTTTCATTCTGTATCCGTTTGTTTTTTTTCCCCATCTACAACACAATTTTCTTTCCCCCAAATCTTCTGAGACTCCATTAAAATCACCAGTCTACCCTACTCATCTAACAAATGGCTGTTTAGCCAGTTGTTCAGTCAAAACGCTGAAGTGCTTTAAGATTATAGCAGTAGTGGGAAACAGGCTTGTGCTTCAAAGTACTGTATCCTACCCAGCAAACCTCTAAAGGACATAAACTGTGGTCACAGCAGGGAACCATCGCTCTTATGTGCAGTTTTCATTTAGCAGGCAGAAGTAACTCTGCACTGGGGAAATACCAGTCTTGTTTGCTATGCTTAGTTGTAGAATGTGCTCTGAGTCTGCATGGATAACAATCCTTTCCTTTCCTGACAGCATTAGTGTGCAGATGTGACAGTTCAGGAGACTTTGCTACCAAATGTAAATGTGTCCAATGGGCACCTGTACCACCCTCCTGTGGTTTGTTTCCAGCAGTGGGAAATGTAGGGGTGTGCTCAGCTACCAAGCCTGCCCTCTGAAGCATTTAAGAGGAGAGGCAGCCTTGTCTCTGCTGTATAGATATCTTCTCACATCACCCTTCACACCAGCTGTTCAGCATTTTAAGACCTTCCTGTAAACTAGTGCCTTTTAGACCCCAAACCACCCTTGATATATTATAAATGATTCATGTGTTGATGAGAAGTCTTGTTATAATTATTCAATCTTGGCTTTCTTTGGCGGGGGGAAGATAAAGGAAACTGCTATTAATAGCTCTGAAAAAATGACAAGAATTTAAGTTACTCTGAAATCTATGTGCTTTAATTTTCCTGTTTAAATATTTTTATTTATTTTAGGACCTAAACTATTAATTACTCTATATTATTTTAGCTAAGGAGAGACAACTGAGCAAATAAATGTTCGCTATTTAAAGATGACAACATTTTATTAAAATGTTATTTTTATTTTACATATATTTGAGTCATGGCTTCATGTATGTCTATGTACCATGGGCACATCTGCAGAACTAGAGAGGGTATAAGATCCCCAGAAACTGGAGCTATGGAGAGTTGGGAACAGCCATGATATACACTGTCATAAAATTAGACTGAATCCTTCCACTGTATCATTCTTTCAAAATCTATTTTGCAGCTAGGCAGCAATGGCACATATCATTAACCCCACCACATGGGAGGCAAGAGGCTCATGGATATCTGAGTTCGAGGCCAGCTTGATCTACAAAGTGAGTTCCAGGACTGCCAGGGTGACACAGAGAAACCACTTGTTTTTCTCTGTTGGTTCTCTTGCCTTCACTTAAATTTTAGAAAGGAACAATCTAATAGGAAAAACTCCTTACAGAATGTTTTTAATTAAGTTATTTCTTTGGCAGTTTCAGACATGCATATAATTCATGATGGTTACTGTCTTCCTCTGATGATTTCAACTCTACCAAATCTCTTCTGCCCTGCTGGTCCCTTTCCCAGATCTGTTACTTTGGTTCCATTGTGTGATGGAATTTCAATAGGGATTTTGTTAAGTTTGTAATAATTTTGTAGAAAATAGACACTTTGGAGGGTTGAGTCTTCTAATCCATGAGTGAATTATATCTTCATTAATTAGTTATTGTTTATTTGTTTCATTAAAACTATGTAATTTTCAAGGTCAAGAAAATGTCAGTGAGTAAAAGCTCTTGACCTTCAAGCTTAATGACATGAGTTTAGATCCATGAAACTAATGTTAAGACCAAACTAGGGGAATGCCTAATCCCAACATTCGTGTGGCACGGTGGGATGTGGAGATGGAGAAAATACCTCACAACCTCATAGGCCAGCTAGCCTTCAATATATAGCGCAGCAGAAAACCAGTGATACATTGCCTTCAACAACAGGGAAGGTGAGAAGTGAGTCTTACAGCTGTCATTCACTGCACATTGCTGACATTCACATGCACATTGCTGAATGTACGTGCTCTCAAACAAATAAATAAATAGTAAATAAATAATTAAATGTTTTTGAATTAAAATTGTGTTCACTTCAGCAAACAAGCTCTGTGTATCTGTTTTGTAAGATTCTGCTACAAGTATTTCAATTTGAATGAAATTACAAATGGCATTAAGTTTTGATTTTAGTGTCTACATATCCTTTGCTACTTTATAGACACATAATGGATTTTGCTCACTGGTCTTATAACATGATAATTTCCTAAACTCAATTATTAATTCAAGGACTTTATTTTTAAGATCTCTTCAATTTTTCTACAAAAGCAATTATACCTTTAAAGTTTTTACAATGATAATGCTTGCTTTCTGACTTGTTTCTCTTCTTTACATAAATACTCACAACTTCCAGCATATTAAAATTAAATGATCTAGTTTCATTTTTACATAAGAAGAAAACAGCAAACTGCCAACTACAAACATAGCACGATTTGTTAAGGGTTTTTGGTGAGTTCTCCTCGATGACTGGAATCCTTTCTATCCCCAGTTTCTGACATGAATCTGTTAAACTTTATCCAACACTTTTCTTGATTGATTGATTGATACAGACATGATGTTGTCCTCTGTAAATGTTAATACAGTGAGTTGTATTGATTGAGTTTTAAATCATGAGCTAGTCTAGTGTCCCAAAACTAAACTCCAGTTAGTCATGGTGTAAAATTCATGACTGCTATTTATATTTTACTATATAAATTCTTTTCATGTATTGCTTAGTCACAAGTATATGATATTTTTGTTACTAAAATTATAATATGTAATTTTATACATTGCTAACTACATTATATTTGCTAGCACTTTGTCCAGCATGCTATACATATATTTATGAGATAAATGAGTATATAGTAATTTTTTGTGTATTTATTGTAAGTGCCTACTTTGAGTAATGATAACTCTCAAAATACCCTCCCTGCCCAACAGAGTCAGTAGAGGCTCTGGAGAGGTAGTATTTGGTTCACATCTTGTGTCATTTGAATGATAATGGCTCTAATAGGCATATATATTTGAATGTATTGCTCCCAGTTTTACTATTTAGGAAGGAATAAGAGGTACGGATGCAGTGAGGCAGTGTTGGAAGAGATGTGTCCTTTGGGAGAAGGTATATCACTGGGGGAGGGCATTGAGTTTCAAAAGCCCATGAAAAGCCAGTCTTGCTTTCTCTGTCTCGGTCTCTGTCTCTCTGTCTCTCTGTCTCTCTGTCTCTCTGTCTCTCTGTATCTGTCTCTGTCTCTGTCTCTCTGTCTCTCTGTCTCTGTCTCTCTGTCTCTCTGTCTCTCTGTCTCTCTGTCTCTGTCTCTCTGTCTCTCTGTCTCTCTCTCTCTCTCTCTCTCTCTCTCTCTCTCTCTCTCTCTGTGTGTGTGTGTGTGTGTGTGTGTGTGTGTGTGTGTGTGTGTGTGTGTGTGTTTGCATCAGGATTTAAGCTCTTAGCCACTGTTCCAGTGCTATGCCCTCTTGCTTGTCTCCCTGCTTCCCACCATGATGGTTACAAACTAATCCTCTGAAACCATAAACAAGCCCACAATTAAATGCTTTCTTTTATAAATTTCCCTAGTCGTGGAGTCTCTTTACATCAATAGAACACAGACTAAGAAAACTTCAGGCTCTAGCCAGCACTAAGAAGTTCTAACATTCCATGTCTTTGTTGTGACAGCTGAGCAGAAGAAAATTGCATTCTTACAGGGTCAAAATCCTTGTATATTTATGTGATGATACATGAAATGCATTTTAAATTAGTTATATTACAGACACCTCTACTGCAGGACAGACAAATATCAGTAGAAAATTTAAAACCAGACCAAACATGAATAATTCTTTGAAAAATTCATTATGTATTCTGTATATAGACAAGGAAAAATAGTAAAATTGAAGATAGACTAATAAAAATATCCAAACAGAGAAAACAAAACCATAAAAAGGAAGGAGAGTGTCCAAAACCTGGGTGATAATATTGTTTCTCTGAGCACAGGCATAATTATAGGGCTTTCTGTTTAACATCCAGAGAAAGCTTGGGATATCTACTCTTGATGTTGCATCTAACACTATACCAATGCCTTGTACAAAATTATGTTACATAAGAAAAAGCAAGGCATTTAGAGCACAAGTGAAGTAACAAACTGATATCCTTTGCGGGTAATATAATTGTATTAAAAAAAACCCAAAGAATTTAGGATCCTATAATAAACAAGTTTGGCAAGATTACAGAATATAAGTTTAACACAGAAAATGAGCTATACATCTATACAGTGGGACACTTGAATTAAAATAAATATCTCACCTTAAATAGTACATAGACTAGAAAATATACATAGATATAAACCTGATGATATAAACATAAAGAAACAAATGATGTGTACAGTAAGTATACCAAAATCTACATATAACTGACAGTTAGCAAAGAATAAGGACATGGTGATATTGTGCAACACCAGCTGGGAAAACCCCCATCTGTGTAGTTTCATTAGTTAGGAGACAGAAAACTTCTAAAATGGGAAAGCTTCACAGAATCCCTTTCACAGCATACCCAATACATTAGTTCTATAACTCTTCCACATTCCAAATACCAGCTAACTGTATTATTCTCTGGAGAAAGATGGCATTCTAAGATCAGGAAAAATAGAAAATACATAGTCATGTCTCATCAAAATCATGCATTGGAAAATATCTAGAGAAATGAAACTTGTTTTTTATTAGTGCCATGTATAAGAGAAAAAACCTCTCATGTGTATATTAACAATAGTTGCCATGTTCTTTTACAAGTGTACAAGCTTAAAATGTCAAGTACATGGAAGTCAAGTCTGAGAATATATTTTAATAATAAATAATTAAATTATAACATTAATAAACAATGTAATATTAACACAATTATAAAATATAGGTCTGGATTAAATAATACAAAATTTATTAATATTATTATATTTCATTAATATTATTTAAATGGCATTAAATTGTAAAGTATTATAAAGAGTTTTGTGGATCTCATGGTAGAGAAATTTTAATCCAGCAACATGGTTGCTCTGGCAAGGAATCATATCCAAAGTCCTTCTAGGTCTATATGCAATCCAACTGGAATACAGATATGACTTTAGTATATACCATTAAGGTAAGATGAGTTTTTAGAAGGAAGCAACCATATTTGAAAATGATGTCTAGCTGAGGAGTAGACAACGTGACAAATCAGAGAAAGATTTGACAGAATGAGTCAAAGATAGGATATGCCCAACTCCCATGAGAACAGAAGAGAGTGGGTGAGTTGGGAGTCTGTGCAGTGAGTGCAGTGCAGTAGAATTGAGTTCATTCGTGAATTCATGCAGTTCAGTGAAGGTCAACAGAGGCAGTTAAAGCCACAGAATAAGAAGGACCCAGAAGATTAGAACAAATTACCAGAGTTAGTTTGAGGCCAAGCAGAAGATTTCAATGAAAAGCTGAGAGGAACCAGATTGAATCAGTCAGCTTGGATAGGGGTTTGAGCCAGAACAGCTGAGTTGAAGCAGCCAACCAGAGTTCAGAAAGAGCTAGAAATAGTGAGCTTATTCAGCAATAAGCCTGCAAGATGAAAATTACATCGGGCAAATAGAAGACACATTTAGATCCCATGTGTATTCTTATTAATTTACTGGAAGAAAAATAAATAAAAAAAAAACGAGGCTGACTTATTTTTCATGGATGTTTATTTGGCTTTCTCTAAAATCACATCTGTGACTAGAATTTGTTTCAGTGTGATTATTAGCAATAATAAATTAATATTCCTTTCATGTATACATTCTGATATGTATACAAACACATGCATTTATAAACATATATGGCAATAAAGATTGATAAGATGCAGGAGTAAAATTTAACAGTGATTCATCTCAGTCACTGTTTCCATGGAAACATGGCAGCTGACAGAATCATAAAATCTGAGTCCCCTTGCACTGACATTGGTATAATGTCCCCATTTTTTTCCCTGACAAACAAAATAGCCCTATTCATGCTAAGGTTTTCAAAATTACTCTTTCACAATGCAAACTAATGGTTCATTTAGAAGTCATCTACTTTCTAATTTAAGACAAATTCAGTTTTTATTAAAGTTAATTTACTTTAAATTTCTCCTTGAAAGCCCATTAAATCAAACATAATATAATGCATATGAATTATAGTCTGTGAATAAATTCTAAACTTCAAACAGCCTTATATAAGGTCCTACAGAGAGTGTTCACTATCAAATTTTAAACTTAAAAGATTTAGGTGGTAAATGCTTAATATAGTCCTCAGGAGTTATATAAAATAGCTCACTGATTTTAAAGCAAAATTTGATAATAGTTTGAAATAAAATGTAAAAACTAGATCTCAAAGGTTACATTAAACTAACTGTTATTGAGTGTGGCCAAAAAAAAAAAATAATAATAATAATAATAATTCATTAAATGTTTGTGTACTTAGTCATCCTAAATGGCACACACCATCAAACAAAATTTAACTATCCTAACTCATCAAATTGTTTATAGTAATTGGGGGTTGGAGAAGTGGCTTAGAAGGTCAAATGGTGGCTTTATAAGCATGAGGACTTGAGTTTGGCTCTCTAGCACTTGTTTAAAAAGCCAATCACATGCATGTTACCCAGTCATGGGGGTGATGACACTGGCAGATGCCACATGTCTCATGACCACTGAGTTTAACTAAAATGGGGAGTAAACAGACTCGTCGTTTATCTACTGTGAACATTTTGACTTCCTTTTCGAAGTCCTGCAAATTATATGGCATTGTAATTAAAATTGTGGGTTCCAGAATCAACAGGTATTTTAGGAGAATGGCTTCATCATATTCTCTTGGGAATTAATCTATAGTAACTACACAACAGTGTTGAAACCTCAGGTAGTGGGTTTTGGTAAAACAAAACAAAAACACAAAAACAAAATAACAACAAAGCCAAAGACAAAACCCTATGGCTTTCATAAATAGGAGATGAACTATTTTGAAGCTCTCATTTACTTGTCTTCCTGTATAACTCACAACCACATACAGACCTGCAGTGTACAAATGTGTTGGGAGAATCCTGCTGTTAAGGGAGCAGCCCCCGACCTGAGACCAGATGGCTTTCTGAGCTTG
>JADRCD010177228.1:0-31129 GCA_019843815.1 Montemys delectorum
ACACACACACACACACACACACACACACACACACACACACACACACCAGCCCTCTATGAAGGACCAAGAAAAGAGAAGCATGCCAAGGAAGAAAGACTTATAGAATAAACATTCTTTCCGAGACAGACACAACAGTTATAACTGTGTTCTCACTTCTACCCATGCTACAGAAGCCAAGTGGTAAGTTCCAAAAACATCAATATCAAGGAAATCCAACCTTGTTCCACTGCCTGGAATGACTAAGGAAGAGACAAAGACTGTGCCTGTCCATTGATAATGAGTTCCCATGCTGTCTACCTAGTCATTGTGGATAATGACAGGAAATTGGGTCTCAGCCTCCAATCTAGCAGAACATAGAAAGTCTCTAATTCTGTATTAGAAAACTGTCAGAGGAGCTTAGTGGTGGCTTGGAAATTTCACACTATCTAGGGATATAAAGATCATCTCAGTGTGGTGTAAGTATAGGCCATAAGAGGAGTGATGAGAAACTTCTGTTTCCCCACATGTGGGTAAGTATGCAAGTAGAGCAGAACACATCCTTCCTAGGACCAATAGAGCCTCCTCATTGAGTCTCAGTACTAAACTTTGACTTCTACATGGAGTGATGACCAAGGTAATCCCTTTCCTCTTTCTGAAGGATGACAGAAAAAAACTACTTGAAGTCATAATTTTAATACAACCTAGAGTCGTGTAAAAAAATTCTATAATACTCCAAAAGTCCAGATGTAACTAATGACCACCCATATCAAGAAACAGAGATACATCAAGTGAGTGAATATGATAATAAGATACCATGACTATGATACCAGAGCTGTCAGAATTGCCTGACATAGATTATTTTCAGTGTTGAGGTTTAAACCCAGTCCTAGACAGAATCATTTGGTAAGAAAAAATTAATAAAAGGCAGTTAAATGGGAGGAAGTAAAACAATATGTTTTATGGATGTTGATACTTGAACCTACACAGAATACACAATTAAGAATCTAAAATAAAGTTCCTACAGCCAAGAAATGAAGTCGCCAGAACTTCAGAATACAAATAAGTCCAAAAAGACTATGACTAAATCACAATTAATTCATGAACACTTAGAGAACATCCAAATTCCATAGAATATACAAGTAAAGCTGCCATGAACAAACAATGTGAGAAACATTCTGTCTATTCTCATTTACTTCAAGATCACAGAAAAGTTTGATGTGCTTCTATATATTCAGGATAAACAATCTTTAAAAGTATCATGTGCCATCCAAAAGAACAAAAGACTTATGGAGAAATTTATCCAAGGCAGTGTAGAGATCCTCATCTCTATACTGAAAATTATGAAACATTGGTGAAATTTTAAAAATAAAGACATAAATGAATAGAAAGATACTGCACATTTACACTTTGGCAGAATTTAACATTATTCCACTGAATCCCTATCAAATTTCCCATAAAGTTTCACATAAATGCAAGACTTTATCTTTAAACTTATATGGAATTACAGCAACCATGAATAGACAAACAACCTTCAAAAGGAATCAGGTACCCACATTTCTCAATTTCAAATTTTACCAGGAAGCTAAGATAATCAAGATAGTGAAGAAGAGATATCCAAAGAAATAAAGTAGAATTTACAAATTGTAAATCTACAATTTATTCTAGAAATAAATCTATATACATCTGTTCATAATAATCTTTTGGTATTAGTGCCAAATCATCCAAATATGGCCCTGTGACAACATGATTTCGACATGCCAAAGAATGAATCTTAACACCCTATCTTACACCATATATAAAAACTGACACAAATGATTAAAAAAATAACTATATGTGCTAAAATGATAATATTCTTAGAGGAAAAAACAGGGGTAAGTATTCATGGACTTGAATCTCACAACAATTCTTAGGTTCAACACTAAAAACATATGGAACAAAGGAAATATGTAAGTTGGCCTTCATCAAAAATTTAAAACATATATATCAAAGAACATTATGGAGAAGGTTTTGAAAAGCAACCTTTCAGAGAATGGAAGAAAATATTGTCAAATCAAGGGTCTGACAAATGTTCATTATCCAGAATATATAATGAACCCCTGCAAGTAAACAACATAACAGTAGTGTAACCTAATTTAAAAACAGGCAAAGAGCCTGAATATGTATGTCTCTACAAAGTACATACAAAATGACCAATAAGCAAATTAAAATGCTGTCAGCACCAACAGTCATTAGGTAAATTCAAAGCAAATCCATAATCATCTACTTTATTGTAGATCATATTAACAATCTATAAGGATGGCTCATAACTTTTAAGAGTAAAAAAAGAGTGTTGATCAAGAGGCGCAGAAATTGAAACCCCGATATGTTACCTGTGGGAATATGAAAAAATACTGAGGCCACTGTGGGAAACAGTTTAAGAGTTCCTAAAACATATAGGACACAATTCTCATAATTTAGAAATCCACACTTGGTATATGCCTAAAATAACCGAAAGTTGGGACTCAAACAAAAACATGGCTGCCAATGTCCATAGCAACATTGCTTACAATAGACAAATGTGCACCAAGCATTCATTCACAGATACAAGGACACACAACATGTGGTATACGAACAAGGGGGACATATTTAGCCAAGCCAGTGATATTAGGAAAAGTGTGAAAGATAATGAACTTAGAAACATTAGGCTAAGTGCAGTAAGCCAGATATAAAATAACAGCTGTACATGATTACACCCATATGAACTATCTAGGTGATGCAAGTTTATCAACAGAGATACATTAGAGGATACCAGATCAGGGATGAGGGGCAGACAGTAGTTATTGGTTAACAAGTAGAATTGCTGAGAATTATTTAAGACATTTGATTTTTAAACAGACTGTAGCAGTAGCTGCACAAAATTGTATGTGAAATTCAATGACACTCAACTGCGTGTGCAATGGATTATAAGTTAAACCTGCTTTAAATGCCTGATTTTAGGAAATATGTTATTTGCAAGGAAATTTTAAAACACCTGGGTCATTTCAAACGACAATAAAACCAAGTGACTCCCATTGACTGGCATTGAAGCACATTGATCATTAAAAGGAATAACTATATCCAGTTGCAACACATCAAACACAAAGACACATGTCCACAAAATGTTACTAGCAACCATTGGTCCTGGTGAAGATAATGTGGAAGGATGGAAAGTATGATCTGCCCTTGCCATAGGCACTACAGTTAAGAAAATAAATGATTGGTAAGGATTGGTCTTTCTTGACCAAACTCCGATTAGTAGATGCAAGGACACTGATATGGAATTAGAAACATTTTAAGTTTCAATTTGAAAATGAATTCTAAATCAATTTATAATCTGATGTGTAAGAGATTATTATTATATGGTGATTGTTAAAATGCATGGCTTGATTCAGTCTTATCGATCCCACTGGTCACTAAGCATCATTAAACACAAAACTTCAGATATTCCACATCTTATGATATGATACAAGAAATAGTACACATCATCTAGGAATATGATTTCACTTTAACAAATTGAATTTTTTTTTTTGAGACAGGGTTTCTCCGTGTAGCCCTGGCTGTCCTGGAACTCACTCTGTAGACCAGGCTGGCCTCGAACTCAGAAATCCGCCTGCCTCTGCCTCCCAAGTGCTGGGATTAAAGGCGTGCGCCACCACCGCCCAGCGAGTTTTTATTTAAAGGAACCGATTAGAAAAAGAAACAGAACTGTGTTCTTTATACATGTTTTTCTACATAGAAAATCTCAAAGAAATATCTGGAAAAAAGATTGAACTCCTAGAACTAATGAGTGATTTTTATCAAAGTTAGAAAACAAAGAAACATCCAAAAAGCAATTAGATTCCCATTGACTGTTTTTACACCAAAACTTAGAATCTTATTTACAGTGACTCAAAGAAACATTTGTACTAGTTTTATGTAGACAATTTTAAAATACTAGTAAAAGAAATCAAGTATCTAAATAAACAGAGATACATGTTATATTCATAGATTAAATGACAGACTAAATATAGAGATGCCAATTCTTCCTAAGTTGATACACAAGCTTAATGGAATATCCATTGCAAGCTCAACAAAAACACCTTTTTAGTTATGAACAACTCTACTATAAAATGTATATAGAAAATTAAAGGAAATAGAATAAATTTTTTCATAAGAATGAGGTCAGAAGAATAATTTTATTTGTTTCTAATGTTTAATAAACATTTATAGTAATCAAGATTTCCTATTTGAACAGGAATAGAAACAGGTCAATGAGTTGTGCTTTGGTTTACTTTTCTGTTGCTGTGATAAACATCAGAATCAAAACAGCTTAACAAAAAGAAAAAGCTTATGTGACTTACAGGTTATAGTTAATCATTGGAAATCCAAGGCTGGAACTAGAGGTGAGAACTGAAGGAGAGATCACCAGAGGAACACTGCTTACTGGCTTGCTTCCCACGGCTTACTTGCTCAGGGATGGTACCATCCACAGTGGGATGGGCTTTCCCACATCAGTCATTAATCAAGAAAATTTCTTATAGACCTTCCAACAGGCCAATCAGATGGAGGCAGTTACTCAGTTGAGGTTACTTCTTCCTGGGGTGCTGCTAGTTCTATGTTAACTCTACCCAGGCTAGAGTCGTCTAACCTCTATAAGATCTGTCTGTAGAAAAGCCTGGTAGGGTGTTTTCTTAATTGGTGGTTGATGGTGCCACCCCCACCCAGGGCTGGTAATCCTGGGTTCTATGGGAAAGCAGGTGGAGCAAGCCTTATGGAACAAGCCAGTAAGCAGCACTCCTCCATGGCCTCTGCAACAGCTTCTGCCTCAGGTTCCTGCCCATATTGAGTTCCTGCCTTGGCTTCCCTCCATGGGCTGTTGCTCAAGATATGGAAGCCAAATAAACCTTTTCCTCCCCAACTTGCTTTTGATCGTGGTGTTTCGTCATAGCAATTGTGATCCTGACTAAGACACCTAGTGACTCTAGGCTACATCAAACTGGCAAAAGCCAACCATCAAAAAAAATGTAACAAGAGAGCTAAACATACGCCCACCAAAATATGTCTAACTTATTTTTGACAAAGGTGTAAAATTAATTCAATGAAGGTGAGACAGATTGTTTAACAAATGTTCCTGGGTCAACTGTGTACCCATTGACATAAACAAACAACAACAAAAGAATTTTAATTCAGGTCTTATACATCACATAAAAATCCATGTCAAAACAAGTCATAGACCTAAACATGAAATATAAAACAATAAATTAGGGGCTTTTTAGAATGTCCTCAAACAACAGGATTTAAGGATTAGGAAAAGAGCTTATAGACCTTACACTAAAACACAATACAAAAAGGAAAACTTGACAGGTTATCCTTCATCAAAATTAAGAATGCACTCTCTGAAAACTCATAAAAGCTTTGTGAACCACATATACTATATGAAGAAAATATTCTATCTGGAGGATATAAAGGCCTTCGGTTCAACAGCAATGTAAAGAAAACGGGGGGGGGGGGGGATAAAATGAACAGGCAAAAAACAAAACGAGACATTTCATTAAAGAAGGAAACAAAACAAGTAAGATCATAAAAATATTCAACACCATTAGCTGTGAGAGAACTGCGTACTAAAACAGCACCGGGCTCATTGCGCTTAGCAGCACGGCTAACTTTAAAAATGGCGGTAACAACAATGCCTGGAGAGGATGTGAAGAAACAAAACACTCACGCGCTGCTGGATCAAGGTTACATGCCGTAACCGCTCTAGACAAAGGCTGTGGTGTTCCCATTAAAGGGGAAGTGGGGAACACGAAAGTCTATAACTCAGAAAATGAGGTCCTGCTTTTAATCCCAGAGACATGAAAAACATGTTCACATGAAAATCTATGAAATGGGCTAGAGAGGTGCCTAAGTAGTTAACAACATTTGCTGCTCTTGCAAAAAGACCCAGGTTTGGCACACCACACACACACACACACACACACACACACACACACACACACACAATGAAATAAAACCTTTTTTAAAAAAACCTTCAGAGCTTTCTATACCAGCTTTGTTTACAAGACCCCAAACTTAAAAATAACCTATGTTCTTCAATGAGCAAATGACTAACTAAACCACAGTGACATATCCATGTTTCTCAGCCACAAAATGGGATAAACTGTCGGTACGTTAACCCCGGAATTCTTCTTCAGAGAATTGCTCTGATTATTTGCCCACATAAACTTCTTTGAATCGAAAAACAAATGGAGAAATGGAGAGGCTGGAATAGTGGGATCTTTTTGTTGGTGCAGCATCCTGCATCTCAGCTGCATTCAGTGCTGCTACCTGAGAAGGAACATCGTTGTAGTTCCAGAAGTTACTGCCAGCAGGGGATACTTCTGTACTACTTCTTGTCAGATTGACATGTAATTGTGTATCTATCTCAAAGTAAAAAGGTTAACACTTTAAAGGCTATGTAAAGACAGTGCTTGAGAACTCAATTCTTTAAGTGTTTATCCTGGCACTGCAGGTAATTCACTCAACCTCCCTGGGCCTCACTTTTTCTGTGTGGATCAGAATGGCAAAAACTGGTGCAAAATCATTTTATTTTGTTGTTATACATCATACAGAAGCATAGAAAGCAAAAACAAGCTGAAGAAAATACACAGGTAATAATGACAAAATTTACTCCTCTCTTCTATTTTATAGGGATATTTGAAAAATCATATGACATTATATATTATAATATATGTGATATATACATATAAGTTATATATATACATATAAGTTTTATATATATATATACATACATATATATATTCTGAAAGCTACAAAGCATCATTCCAACATTAGTGATTGTTTTTTCCAGACTAAAATAAAGGAGAGATCTGGTTGTATCCCAAAACACATTGAAATTAAAATTGTTGGGTTAAATTATCTTTGATTATCCTGTGGGACTTGAGTTGAAATTATAATACCTGATACAGTATTACTGTCTCTTACCTCTATGCTTGGGCTGCCCCATTTTATGACCATCTATAGTTTCCTCAGGCTGAAAAGGAACCTACAGATGTCAAGACTGCCATCCCAGCAGAGTTGGAAACCAGAACTATATACAATAAGAAACCTTCCCAAACCTAACCACATATACCTCTTCCCATTCTTCCTACTCTTGTGCTCTTCAATTAGTTCACAACATTAAAATTAAAAATATTGTTGTCTAGGTTGAGGAAAAGACAGAGCTGAGGATAATGGACTAAGACCTAGGAATCTTTGAGCATCCAGTGACCTCCAGAGAGGGGACTTAAAGCACTACCCCAAAGGCTTTGTCCAAAAAACTGACACCAAAGTCAGACACAAGAGCCAGAGTGAAGAAAAGGCAAAGGTAACTGTACTGGCTGGTTGTGTGTGTCAACTTGACACAGGCTGCAGTTATCATAGAGAAGGGAGTTTCATTTGGGGAAGTGCCTCCATGAGATCCAGCTGTTGGGCATTTTCTCAATTAGTGATCAAGGGGGTAGGGCTCCTTGTGGGTGGTGCCATCCCTGGGCTGGAAGTCTTGGGTTCTATAAGAGAGGAGGCTGAGCAAGCCAGGGGAAGCAAGCCAGCAAGGAACATCTCTCCATGGCCTCTGCATCAGCTCCTGAATCCTGACCTGCTTGAGTTCCAGTCCTGACTTCTTCTGGTGATCAACAGCCGAGTGGAAGTAAGCTGAATAAACCCTTTCCTCCCCAACTTGCTTCATGGTCATGATGTTTGTGCAGGAATAGAAACCCTGACTAAGACAGTAACTTAGAAGCGCAGCAGCCTGGTAGAATTATTGGCTTTCTCTGAGACCAGACAGAAGGGGAAATGGATAATCCAACACCACCTGATGAGAAATTAATTTCCCACCAATCACAAAAACACAGCAGCTGCCTCTTTGAGGTACATTTATATCTCCTTAATTACAGAGAGTGATTCAGCAGGACCACTCTGTCAAAGGCACAGAAGACCAAAGCTTTATTTCCCAGAGTCTTCTAAAGCATCTGAAATAAAAGAGGGAAGAGGGAGACGCCTTAGCATGCTTAAGAGACAGACATGATGAAAAGGTCCACTGGCCTTCAGAAAAGAGTGAAGCCTTCCTGAGCCGGAGCCTTCCCAGTGCTACAAAACCAAGGAGAGCACTTATGGCACAGATAACAAGCACTGCTGAGCCAGCAGATAATTGGGCATGGGAGAAATCCCTGTACCTTACTTGGTCATGCACATTTGTTATTCAAATAACATTTTGACTCAGTTTCTGACACTCATAAGTAAAGACAGAGGGAATCTCCTCCATTTTCTGAACTTTTAGAATCTTATAGATGTACCTACCTTACTGATGGGAAGTGCAAGTTTTCTAAGGAGTTGTCATTTGTCAGCAAAGGGCACAATTTAGAAAACAAGTCTCCATTCTGGTGCACAAGAGAGCATTCCAAATACCTTGAAAATATCAGTGCAACTCAGGAGGAAAATGTGTTGTGTTAATGTTTATTAACTAAAAACTGTTATTAATTAAGTTTAATTCAACCCAAACTCAATATTTCACTAGCATTCCACTAGAATATAAGGTGAAGTAAATATTTTAAACTGCCTAAGATCAACAAGCTTATGAAAAAGAGACTGTATCTCAGAGATTATGTGCCTGCGTATGTATATGTGTATATATATAGGTACAGACATAAACATGAATGTGTACACACACACATATATATATGTTGAATGCATTTTAGATCTATATTTGAAAACAAAATGTTCTCTTAATCTTAAATTCACTCAATGTGGACATTAGTGTGCTGACATAACCACAAAAGTAGTGGTAGAGTCAAATATGAGAGAGCAATGGGTAATAATTTCAGAATAATGAGCTGCTTTGGCACGACAGCATGCCTGGGACAGTCACTGAGGAAGAGGAGTGAGTACATGTTTTTGGCTATGTGGGGGGAAGCAGCAATCAAAGGACACAGTTGGGGAAGGATGGGAGGAGACAGTCAAAGCTAACGGTCACTCTTTAGTAATGACACATAACAAGCTCCAATCAAGAGGAGCAACAGGACAAGCAGAAACTCAGTGAATGATTGGACCACAGTGAACAAATTCCCAAATACTGATTATAGTTATTTTTTTTTTCTGGTAGTCCCCATCTGTGTTTGATTTACTTCCTCAAACAGGAGAGCAGCATTACTCTGACATCCTCCTCGAGACCTGTTTTTATTGAGTTTGATGATACTTGTGGCAAATTTTTCACAATGATTTTCTCTGTCTAGTTCTTCGTAGTATAGTATCTATCTGAGAGCAAGTGCGAGGAAGGAGAGAATCACCTTGACTCAGGCCATTGTCGCCAGATGCAATTGGGTTTTGCCTCTTTCTTATTATCATTTTGGCTCTGACTATGAACATCAGTGACTCTGAGGCAAGCACAAATGGAGACAAGTTGAGCACGCATTTCTTGCAATTGTCCTTCCAGTGTCTGGTATGAACTGTAAAGCTAGCTCTTTTTCATGTCATCTTGTGGTACTTCTTAGGGAAGCTGATATCAGTTTGACTTTAGTACTGTATACACAATTCTTCCTGCAGATTTCATATTAAAAATATGAGGATTCTTTCTATAGACTGCAGCTCTATTTGGAGTGGGGCAAATAAATGTAAAATCAGAGTGGCTGGCTAATGTGCCAAGTCTACACCTTTTTCCTTTATTCACATTTCCTACTTCTGCTCTTGGAGACATGCCCATGTACTGGTGAACAACTGTATCCTGCTTTTTTGCATTTTGCTTTGTTTGTGGAGTCCTGAAGAGATTTGTGGATGCTAGGATAAATTATATGAGAGGATATGACAATTCTTTACTGTTCTTGGTGATGAGGGCTGGAAGCCCATGGACATCTAGAGAAATTATTTTGAGAAAATGAGCAGTGGTGGCAGACAATGTGATGAACTCAGGGAACAGGAATAAATTATGGTGTGAAACAGCCTGGACATTCGTTATTCCTGATGGAGCTGGGCCTTCATTTGGCTTTGGAGATCATTGTGATGTATGGGCCTTCTGTGGAAAATGCCTCACCTCTTTGTTATAAACTAGACTTGTGAGCAGAACATAAGGCACAAGCTACTGATCATCCTGGATTTGAGAGAAGTTACTTTCCATGTCTTTGTTTCTTTATTTACAGTACTTTGTGGAAAGATCCTGAAAATTAACCCCTTCTTTAATACATTAAGCTCTAGGAAACTCTGCCTTAGTCTGGGTTACATGAATATAAAACTCCTTCTCACTTCATGAAACCAGTTAGATGCAAAGAGATGATAGATTACTTAGATGGTTGATAGATAGATAGATAGATAGATGATCAATAGATACAAATATAGATGATAGATACAAAGATAAATGATAGATAGATAGATAGATAGATAGATAGATAGATAGATAGATCACAAGACTACTCAAAAGGCTTTTATTTTGAAGAACTTCCAAAAAACATTGGATTAATTTTCATTGAATAAAACCATTAAAGTTTATTTTATTGGGAGTAACTCTAAATCCATAACAAACCAATAAGAAGGTGTCTCATCTTGATTCTATGATGAATGTCTAAGTAATTCTCTGATATCAACTTCATAAATCATGACCTCTGTCTCAGAATAAGATATTTCAATTAATAAAAATGGAGCTATGAATATATTTCAGTATGCTTGCCTAGTATGCATAAGGCCCTAGTTCAATCACCAGTATTACAAATAAATAAATAATAGAAATGGAAAATTATAGTTTGTTTCTATAGAACACCACCACTCTCTTCTTTTGCTAATAACAACTGTCTGAAGGCATGGAATATGTTATTTTTAATCAATTATGGTCTCATGTAGGGTTTTGTGCCCATGGGCCCTGATCATACCCAAGAGCACTTGGTGCCACCTGTCAGGTGTGCTCATTCGCACTTTATACCTTTGAGTTGCAGTAGAATCAACAACATCCACCCTCTGGAACCTTGGGAGTGAACAATGGGGTTTGACTTCCTTACTCAATTAGATATCTAGATCTGCGTGTGCCTCTCGTGCATTTTCTATCGGATGACTCCAAAAAACTAATTGTGAATCAAAAGCCTAGTTTTTTGCAAATGCGTTTTTCATGCTTTCTACTGTTCTTCCCAAGCTGCCATCCTGTGGCATTGGTGATGTCTTAAAGCTGTGGGTACTGGTCAGCAGGAGCACCATCAGAGCCCAACTACTGTGCTTCTAGGGAAGCCAGGACAATTTCTGCCTGTGGAGTCTGGGTGGCTTAGTCTTGCTTGACTGATTCCCCTGGAGACTTCAGCTCCTTTAACTCAAACATGTGCCCAGCAAAGTTTTGTTCAGGAGCCAAAAGGAATAACAAATAAGTAAATTCTCTTCTGAGTCTAAGCGGGTGACAACTCCAATTAAAGAAAAGTTGATCGGGACCTAATTTTAAAAAATGTTACCCTTTGCTGGTTGGCCAACTGAGGTTGTTTGTCCCCTATACCCTTCTCTGGGAGTACCAAGGACCTAAAATGCCTCAGGCTAACTTGAGAGACCAGAAGTCACTGACAAATGTCTGGGTACCCAGGTAGTACCCACAGATGCTCTGAGCTCACCACCCAAAGACTAAAGTGTTAGGAGCATAAACGACAAACCTATAGGGCAACTAAGTTGATGGACATGGCAGGTTTATGGAACCATGAGTAGTTAAGAGCTTTAAAGCAAAGTGCCCTGGATCTAGATTTCGACAGCAGCATTCATCATGTGGGTAACCTAGGGCAAATTGCTTAACCTTTCTTGGATTTCCCATCCATCGAATCACTTGTCTGACAAATACATATTGAGAGGCTACTGTATAAAAGGTCTATTCCAGAAGCTGGGAAGTGAAAAAGTGTGCCCAGAGTCTAAAGTCTACTTAATGGAGACACTAAATAAAATAAATAGGCAAAACCTTAAGTATATCAGATAGTGACCAGGGTCTTGAAACAAACCATTGTCCATTTGTAATTGCGGTGCATATTGACCAAAATAATGTCAAGGCCTAAATAAGCTCCTAACATTGCTATCTGCAATATTTTTGTGGAAGTAACAGTAGAAATCCTAAAAGTAGTTTCTCCTTGAAGCCCACCATCTCTAATGAGCCTACAACCTAAGCTGAAGGAAGTGGGAGCTCAAACATACCCAAAAGATCCCAAAAGTCACATCTGAGAAGGCCTCTGATCTCTCCTCGGATTCCTACAGACCACCTACCCCTCCTTCTACCTATACATAAGCTTGAAGATTCAGGTTCTCTAGCTCTTCTGTGGCCCACCAGTAAGGCAAAGATGTCTCTCCTCTAATTCTGATGTAGGGAAGATGTCTCTTCTACCTCCTCTTACAATGTGATGCAAAATAATCTTTGTGTTCTTCTCATTTTGTCAGTGTGTTTGTTAACTCTAGGGGAAATCCAGGGTTAATCATAATTTCATGACTATAAACTTAAATTTTCACAAGCTTTCAGCAACACAGTCATGTGCTTCTGATCCTGACTTCAGAGGTGTCCAGTGGCTAAACATCCCTAATCCTACACTTTCTTCAAGACCTCAGCCAAAGTCTGATGCCCTTTTTGAGATTCCCTGGGCCTTTGCTACTCTAACTCCATGAACTATGAGCACCAACATCATCTGAAAGACTGTTAAAAATTCAGAAGCTTATAGCTTTTGGATAAAGGTCTTTATTTCTCCCAAAATCTGTACGCCCATTAAAATTTAAGTACATCTCTGGGATCCCTTTTCTTTTAAAAAAAACACCGTAACTTGTCCTGCATAATAATAAACAAGGATGTTGATATTACCATTACTACTGCCAATAATAATAATCTTACAGAAAGTTAAGACATATGAAAAATAAGAAGCTTACTAAACAAACAGTGATAAGAAGAGTTGCCAAGGTGAGCCAGATAAGCAGCCAACCATTGGCCATTGGGGAGATCAGAGAAGTCAGACCAGGGTAGCGGAATCAGGCAAGAAGAAGGAGGGAGTGAGGTACTGGGAACAAGCACAGAAACCTTTCAAGGCAGCCTGTGACAAGTTCTCTACCATTATGAGCCTTCCCCTCCAAAGTCCATCCATAGAAAGCCCAGAGTTTGGCCTGGAAGTAAACATACACAAACCCTAAAATCTGACTGAGGATGTGTAGGACAGGCTGATTGACTGGGTTAGGACAGAGGAAGCAAGCAAGGTCAAGTTCATTGTAAGGAACCCGAGTCCTCTAAAACCAGCCTGTGACAGTCTGCTTCCATTCCATCTTACTGCCAAAGTAAGACATGTTATCTGAGTTACGCATTCTACTGTACTGCAACTTCTAAGGACAAAAGTCCCATACACAGGATGCTGCAGTAGGCATTGTCTTGCCAGATTGCTGGGCCACAATCCATGAAGCCAAGGTTTTACACTCATTCTCCATGAGAGTACCGCTATGGTCACCTACTTCCTCAGACAGCAAGCCCTTAGAGTTGTTTCACTGTGAAATGGCCTCAGAAGAACGAAGTGGGAAACTGAAGATGAGCAACCAATGCTCCCCCTCTTGGTCACATACGCTGCCTTGAAAGCCACCAGTACTCTCTGCAAATATGAATTTTCACAATATTAGACCCATTCTCCTTGAAGTTCATGGGCAAATGTTACTTGTTCTAACTAAAGTCAGGTACAATGGCCAACTCCTTATGGGAAAGAGTGTCAAAGGGTTAAAGAGAAGGAACAGAAAGGCATCTGAGGACTGAGCCGGAACAGAGGCCAATGCTCTATTTTCTCAACCATTAAGTTTGTATTTCACTCGAGCTGTCTCACTGCTCAAATAAAGAAATCCAAATACCAAATAGTTAGAGCATTAAATCCCTCTCCTTGAACCTAGGAAGCCTTTTCCTCCTGCTCTTAGACCCATTAGTCCAGCTAATAAGGGTGAGTAGCTTGTAGACATGTTTGCCTCTCATAGTATGTAAGCTCATTACAAGGAAGGGCAAGCTTGCTATTACCAGACATGTATCGTCTGGAACATACCAGGTGCTCTGCATGACCACTTAAATTTAAAAATGACTTTGAGTTGGGTTGTGGTGGCCCATACCTTTAATCCCAACACTCAGGAGGCAGAGACAGACAAAGCTCTGTGAGTTCAAGGCCAGCCTCTTCTACAGAGTGAGTTCCAGGACAGCCAGGGCTACACAGAGAGACCCTGTCTTAAAAATCAAAACAAACAAACAAACAAAAAACAACAAAAAGAAAAGGAAAAAAAAAAAAAAGAAATGACTTTGACTCCCAACCTCTATAACTATCTTAAACCTTCAAGTCATCTGTGATAAGCTACTGTTTCTAGCCTCACACCACTTCTTGACACTGTTTCTCAGGTCCCTAATATATGGTCATAGATAAGAAAAGGTTTTGACAAGTCCTGAACTCAGAAGTTGTGCTAGTGGCTGAACCACACATTCATTTGGGCTGTCAGTCACTATCTAATATGCTTAACCTAAGCGATATATTGATCTTGGTTGGATCACTACAAGTAGGAAATACACTTGAAAAAGGCTGGGTGACACTTCCAAGGAAAGACAAAATACCTTCCAGTCAATTAGAAACACCAGAGGATCCAGTGGATGAGGAAGAACTCACCTTAAAGGACCTGCTACTGGAGCCCCCTTTTCTACTATTCCAATCCTCTAATAATTCCCACATCTGAGATATATGGTGGCCTGCCTGTCAGAGATGCTAACAGTCAAGGTGCCACGTTATTTTTCCTCAGACATATAAAACACAAAATGGCTTTGATTGTCAGAAGGACAAATGCAGAAAATATCACTTCACTTGGCATTACAGTCTAAATACTTAAAATCTGAGCCGCAGATGATTTTGCCTCGCATTTATAAATAAAACATAATCTCTTCTATTTGCAAAGCATTCTGTACTTTAACCTTTCCTTGAATCCCGATAGTACCCATCATAGCCCTATGAAAGACTGGACTATCATAATGATGCCAAGATGAGAAAATTGGGGTCAAAAGAAGGTAAATTGACTTGATCAAATTCAGACAATTAGATAATACCAAATTTTTTAATTACAATCAAATTGTCCTAGGGAGATTTTCACTAAATCTCAGATGGTTTCAACATAGAATGGGGACAAGTGCCTTAGGAAGACAAGATACTACAGGGAATTTTGTACAGGGGATTGTGTGCAAAACCAGTTAGAACACTGTGAAGGTAGGGAGATTAATCATTGGATCTGTCTGTGGCTGGAATGTCAGACATAATCACACCTGCAGGACGCAGGTGAGCTACCAGGAGCCAAAATTCCCAAGGACAACCTCAATACCCAAAGGAAAGTTCTGGATTCATGGACTTGATACCTACACAATCAGAGAATTTCTTCTATGAAAGAAAACTACAAATTCCACATCAAGTATAAAAGCAAATGTTTATTTAGAGTGAAAAATGAACCACAATTATACATTTTTAAAAGCTGACAAATGCCACATACATTACAAACATTTTGAATAACCCATCACGTTTACTAATTGCCTGACACGGACCTACATTGCTTCATCTTTCATATATCATTAAACATGTAATCACCTCCTCCTATGGTAGCAATTTTATTACGGTTCCTAAAGAGTAAGAAACTAATCTTACTTTTCTCCTGCTGAGACAATGAGCATGCTTTTTTTTTTTATTATTGATAACTTAGAAAAGTTTCAGCTTTGAAATTATTTGTAATTAACAGCATCATGAGTCATGGTTAATCTTCACTGTCAGCTTAACTGGATTTAGAACTACCTAGGAGACGTATCTCTGGCCATGCCTGTGACAGTGTTTCCAGAGAGGTTCAACTGAGGAAAGACCCACCCTCAATGGGGATGGGACCATCCCATGGGCTGGGGGCTCAGAATGAATGAAAGGGAGCAAGGTGTAAGCCAGGTGACCTGCAGTATTCATGCTATCTTGTGTCCTAACTACAGACTCACTGTGATGGACCATCTCCACTCACACAACCCATGAGTTGTCTTCTTGACCTTGAGGGACCATTTCCTCTCAGATCAGAAGCCACAGTGAACCCTTCTCTTCCTGGTGTTGCTTTTGTCAGTTGTTTGTCACAATAGCAAGAGAAATAATGAATATATCATGCGACTGTTTAGGACTGTTGACAGACTTATAAAAATTCCTATGAACTGTCTTTCCTAGGAACTATGAATTTTAAAAGAATATCCTACGGACTAGCACGAGAGGCTATATATTAAAGCCTTGTTTCTTCCATCGCAACTATGTCAATCCAGTCCTAGGCATCATGGGGCTTGCTATTGTCATCTGATTTCCACCGATACAACATTGGAGGCTGGTGAGTCAATGCAGTGGGTGGCAGAATATTCGTGGAAGTTCTTACACTGGAGCAACTGATAATAACTTAACTCTTCACAGAAATGGTAGTGATGACATTAAAGTAGCAGTAAGCCTAACTAAACACAATTCCCTAGGGACTGATTCAATTGGATTCCAAAATATGCATGGACATTCTAATAATACAGAGAAGAGATCTAAGCATTTTCTTAATCAATTGCAGGAAAAAATTAATACTCAAAATATATAACCATATCATTGTATTACCAAATCTCCTAGAGTATTGAAGAGTCTATACTACTAAGAAGTCCCAATGTTCTTTGTGTTCATTGTTGGCTTTATTCACCAAATAAATCAAGTGTCTGATCGTTTCTACCTCCTGGGAATGAATAAAGACTGATGTGAATTGGAGGTTAATTCCTGGAGGCTGATCCAGGGTGCCTGGTATCTGTAGCATCTACCTGCAGCTCCAGATGAGGGCTGAAACACAAAGCCCTGAATACTGTGAGAGGGCTAGAAAGTACTTGGAACTCCTTGGAGGAAGAACAATAAATACAAGTCAAACAGCAAAATACAAATCGTTCTTTTGCTGACTCCCCTGGGGTCTTCCATAAAGCCTGCTTCACTCTGTTGTGGAACACAACCCAATTAATCCCACTGCACCCTGGCTTCCCACTTCCCACGTCCTCCCTTCTTTCAGGCATTCATGCAGATCTGGTTAATTGGCTCTCTACACCCAGGCCAGGCAACCCAGTCTCACTATACTCCAACAAATCTCCTACATCTCGAGTAGCAGCTGTCACTCAGTTTCCCAACCCTCTTAACAAAGCTCAGTTAATCTTCTGGGCCTGGGATCTGACTGCATCAGGGTCCTTTTTACAGAGTGTATAAATACAGGATCCTGTGCCCATCGCTGCCGGCCTGCAGTTTCCTTAGCATGACATACCCCACATTCTGCCACCACACTCACTGAGGTATCATCCACAGGATCACCTTCCTTGTGGGGCAGCCTCGACGCTGTCTTTAGTTCTGTTGAGTTACCCATCATGTCACAGTAAGGGGTGGGACTAGGTCGGGAGTGGGACACAGGAGAGTCAGAAAGGGACAGGAAGACAAATTCGGAGAAAAGACAGAGGCAGAAAAAGAGAGGAAAAAGAGAAAACTATATCAAGTCCCTAAGTAAATCACATGGGGATATTCTTTTAACTTAGCCAAAAAAAAAAAAAAACCACCAAGCCCATGATTCTAAGCCTGCAGGCACCTGGCAACAAAAACAAAACCCCTAACCTCCCAGAATCCAATGGCTGCAGGAGGAAAGAATGGGAAGAGTGGGAGCAGATAAGTCAGGTAGGGAGAGTTAGGATGACTATCCTTAGGGGAAACCCACCTTTGCATGTGGCATGCTATTTTACCCAGCAACACTTGGCACTGGAAGGCTTCAACTAATTTTTCCACATAGATTTTGTGGAGCTGTGAATTAAATCAGTGTTGACATTTACTTGGAGATGAAATGGGTGGATCCAGAATATATTTTGGGTCTGGGATGTCACATAAGGGCCCGGTGGCACATCAGAACCCAACATCATCCTCAAACATGTCGCTTCCATCTTTTCAGCCCTTGGGATGAGATGTCTCTCAAAACTGGGCTCCCAGTGCTTACATCTTTCCTTCCCACCAGAGGGCTTCCGCTTTTGCAAACCCCAGTGCACTCGGCAGAAAGAAAATTTTTCCAACACAGCTCTCTTCTTTCCCTCCCTCCCTTGAAATTTCTTCCATGTGTGTGCTCCTGTAGATTCCGGTGTGAAGTAACAAAAATTGAAACAGGAACCGCCTGCGAAGTACCACCACTGTTTATCTAAGGACTCAGAAATGATATGCAGATCACATGCAAATGAACCCATGGCCCTCTTAACTAATTTGCTACACCTGGATGTGGCTCTTAGGAAAAGCCTAATGGAGACACCTGCTATGATCGCTGGAAGAATAGTCCTCCTGGCGGCATTTCACCCCTTCTGCTTCTGCTACCAGTTCTAACTAGGGAAACCAGTGAGCTGCTGCAAAACAATAACTAAGGGGTGGAATAGATAGTAGCCACTGAATTCCTCTCAAGCTGTCATTATTTTGTACTGAGAAATTACCAAGAGGCATCAAGCTACCCATCAAATGCAAAGCACACGATATACATCTTATGACAAGGGACTTAGGGGAAATTAGTCAGAAGTACTGGTATTCTCAGGCTCTGTCTTTTCTGGTAGGAGTAAGATATTGTCCAGTGTCTGTTCTCTGGAAGAGGCATATGAGTCTTAATCTCCCAGATAGCTCCCAGCTGTCAGCAGGGGGCAGGAAGGGGGAGAGGGCAGCAGAGAGAAGCAGTTGGACTGAGCTGGCTTATGGTTTGGAACATCCTCTGATCTTGGATTGAGCGACAGGTCTCTGATGATCCCACACTGAAGTGAAAGAAAGCAAATTATGTTTTCTTCTTGATGTGCCCTGCGCTAGAGAAGCTACTCTCTGGGTCTGCTGCACTGGCTTCCCAGCTAAGCCCTTTCCTTGAAGTCTCCTGCCCACGAAGATCCTACAAAGAAATTGGTACGTTAGGCTTAGGATAGGTCAGGATCAGCCATGCTCAAAATTCACAAATATGTGTCATAGGGAAGAAATAGGATGGAGGAGGGAAACATGTAAAATACGGGGTACAGGGTAGGTGGCTGAAAATGCCTGTGCCATGTTTCATAGTAACCTGCACAGAAGCACATTTCAGAGGGGTGGGGTGGGGATAGATAGAGATGATAGAGAGAGATAGAGATGAAGATAGAGAGACAGATAGATAGAGATGAGAGAGACAGGAGAGAGGGAGAGAGAGATGGGAATGGGGATAGAGATGGAGATGATAGAGCGAGAGAGGAAGATAGAGAGATAGAGAGATAGAGATGAGAAAGAGAGATGAAAGAGAGATGGGAATGGGGATAGAGATGGAAATGATAGAGATGAAGATGGAGAGACAGATAGAGATGAGAGAGAAATGAGAAAGGGAGAGAGAGAGAAAGAGAGAGAGAGAGAGAAAATAGATAAACACAAAACATGAATGAGTAAAACTGACCATGGGTGCTAGATTCTTAAGACCCATGGTATTATTTTTAATGGGATTCAGCTTTAGGTTATACAATGTCTTTCTCTCAGAATCAATCAGGTTTCCATCAACAAAAGCAGATCCACCAGGATATTTTCATAGCAGACACAAAAAGAAGCAGAGTGAGCAGCTGGTTGATTGACGCGTAGACATGCAGGTGGATGGTGGATGCACATATCACAGGGATTTGACTTTATGCAACCCCGAGACTTCCTTCACTGCCATGGCGCCGGCTTGAAGACTACAAGATAGGCAGGAAGTTGGTAGGAAGCTAGAACAAAGAAGAACCCACAGCTCCGAACAATATTCTAAAATGCCTTTTAGCCCTTGTTGCCTCTCACTTTGGTGGGATAGCCATCCTGCAGAAGGCATGTGGAGCTAAACACTCAAGCTTGACTCAGAATCAGAGAATCTTGGACAAAACCAGGATGTCAAGGAATTGTTTACCAGCTTGCATCTTTATGCTGACCAGGTAAGTCATCAAGTCAGCAGCAAAAAGTGAGAGTTACTGAGCAGCTGCAGCTTCATTCCCTTCCAAACCTAGTGGTTAGTCTAGTCGGAAACGAACATGAAAGGAGAATTCTGGGAAATGTAGTTCACCTGCCCTAGAGAGACCCAAAATGCTATTTCGAGCCCCTCTAAGCCACAGCAACAGACTAGGGACCAGCTATCATAACTCAGAGTCCTGGCCTTGAAGCACTGGACCCCAGTAGAGCTGTGAACACAGACACACATCTGAGTGGAAGAATTTACAGGCCCACCTGTTTCAGACAGGCAACGGGCAGCGATGAAAAGGGAAGCCTGCCTGAGCCAGTTTCCTCAGTGCCAGGGCACAGGGACCATGTGAAATGACCACACATTGCCTCTGCTCATCCTTCCTGACAGAAGGAGGTCTCTCCTTCCTCCTAGGTAGGGCCTAACTCACTTCAGCACTCAACCCTGACCAATGCAGAAGTCGGCTACAGCCCCACCCCCACCCCAGAGGAAGCATACAGGAAGTAGTCTTTCATTCATTTCTCATTCTGATAACCTGTCTCAACCCAGTTAACTGGATTCAACTAGTGCTACTGTAAAAACAAAAACAAATTCAGATGTGGGGTACCGAGGGCCTAAATGTCATGGTGGCATGTGGACATGCACGGAGGTTATTTAATCTCCTCATTAACTGAGTCAGGGCTTTGCCAGGATCCAGACAGGTGGCAGAGGACTCAACACGTGGGTGCCTTCTCATACAGGGCAAGTGCATCTAAAGGAGATAGTGATGACCAGGGCGGTCAGTGCTACTTCCTGGCATTCCTCTTAGCAAGGAGGTCTCAGAACTGCCTTCTTCCCCTGAGAGTCCCAAGGGAATGTCAGCCACTCGATCCTAACACAGCCTGTTTTCCACACAGCAGACACGCTCCACAGTGCTGATGCTCAATCTAACTTACCAGATGGCATTGAAAAGTCGCAGCTTCTGTTTTTCTTACCCTGACAAGGTTTCAGAAGGGTAGAAATGGAACAGTTCTTCCAAGTGAAATAGTGTCTGTTCTGGTACCATGGAAGCTTCGTTCCAACAGAAGTGGGGAGGGTGTCGAGGCTCGCATATGTGTGCACGCACGTGTTCTATGTTCCCTTATGAGCAGAGCGGAGTTTGGGGTGGGGAAGGGGATGGTGTAGTCCCTAACGATGTAATCTCCTCTGCTGTCCTTGCAGTTTCGAGTGCTAAAGAATGAGTAACTCGGGTCACAGAACAGGCGCCGTCACAGCGTGCTTTTAAGTGAAAGCAAATTAAGTGTACAAGCACTTAACTCAAAATCAGTCTTCACGGCTTAGAATATCAAGAGCATCATCGTAATGGGGGCCATCAGCCAGGACAGAAATGGGGCTCTGCGCTCTTTATGTGGTACCTTCTTTAGCAAGCCATGCAACGCTCTTGTAAATTATGAATTGCTAGGCAAAGCAGCTCAGGAGAACTGGTCAAGGTCATTGGGGATGCTGGGTCCAAGAATACACAGAGAGCAACAGAGGCTGAGAAAGAGGTAATGTGTATTGGAGAAAGCAGTGAGGAGTTCGAAGGGCATAGGTCAGTATCAGGATGTGAGCACTTATCCCCGTGCCTATGAGGTAAGCTCCTTACCCACTGAGCCATCTCTTTATTCATGGATTCATCTCAATCCATGGCCGATTGTTTTGAAAACTGAAGGGGAGCATTTTTTCCACTCTGCAGAAATATGAGAGGTTCCAGGGCTGAAGAAATGGCTCAGTGAATAAAGAATTTATCATACAAGAAGGGGCGTCCATGAAATTTCTGCAGGCAAGGTGTTTCCCTTGTAATAAAGAATAACAGGGGACTCTTGGAGTAAGCTAGGCTAGCAAGACAGGGGTCTGGCAAGAGATCCCATCTCAATATATAACGTGGAAACCTAACAAGGAAGACACCTGATAGCAACCACAGGTCTCCAGATGCACTCTCCATACTTGCACACGTGTAAGTACACCAAGGTTCTTTACTTAACCAAGACGTATCTTCTAGATCTCCCGGATGTAGCCTTTAGCACCAGTGGTCCAAGACTCTACCATCTCACCTTGCCTCTTTGGTAACTAACCAAAGAGGTAACTTCTACTTTCCACATCAGATAAATAAATTCTTTAAAAGTACAGGCCTTTGCATCAGACCCAGAAAAACAAGTATAGGTCTGTATGAGTTGGCTGTAATACAAGAAAGATTTTTGTCTTCTACTCGATAATCTGTATCCTTCTTCACCATACACCATGCTCAAAGCACTGTGAGGAAAAGGTGGTCCCTGCGTTGGTCAGAACAGAAAGAGGGTACAGCCAGATTCTGGGCATCATTAAACTGGTCAACCAGCTGCAAGACATTACCAGCTGCCACGTTAATCATTAATGAGGCAGATAGTGCCTGTTGCCTGGGTAGTGAACCAAACATTATGACTTGGGTTTTCATTTCATTTAAAATTAACTCACTGAATGAAGACTCTGCCTCCAGCTTGTGAGAGACAGAGCTGTTGGCACAAAGACTGGACTGGCAGGCCAGAAGCACAAAGGGAACATGAAGTCCCTCACAGACATGATCAAACTGTATGCAGGCCTGGGCTTTTAATTCAACTCAGTCCCAGTTTCTTAAAGACCCTGCTCAAAATATCCCTGTGTTTGCAAGCAGAGCCTCTCTGTGTCACTGTCCCTTCCTCTTACAGCCTGTACTGGTGCCTCTTCCGATGACCTTTGTAGGAGCTTGAAATGAAGCAAAGGAGAGAATGCAATCCTATTTTCTGATTTGAGGCTGTGCTTTCTTTTTCAGGAAAGACAAATGCAGTTTTAAAAACATTTGTTATGTTTAAAAAAAAAAAAAGAGAGAGAGAGATGGACTTGACACAGATAATCTAGGTGAACCCACGTTTCTCCTTCAGTAATTAAATAATAATTTTTCACCTCTACCAACATCTAGAAACTCCAAATCTACCTTGTGTATCTGCAGGTATAATATGAATACATACTATTTATCCTCTTATCTTATAAATATCTGTATACCTTCAAGTTTCTTCTCCACTGCCTATGTTCACTCTTTTCATGAGAGTAATACTTCCCTGTTTATGTGTGCCACGTTACTTATCCAGGCATCTGTCCTTCAGCATAGGCTATTTCTACCTTTTGACTAATGCTGTGGCCAACATCATCATCCTATGGAGCAAAAGGAGCTGCCTAGCTGAGCCCAGCATAGACAGGAGAATAGAGAAAAGAATTGTTTGTTAAATCCCTTTTTGTGGTATCTTGTATGCAATAGCAGATAATGGAAACACTGAATTCATCGTTGCTTGTGGCTTTTTGGTTTTTATTTCTCCCATGCACACTGTTCATTTTATACAGATTCCATTCTTCTATGAAATTCCTCATATCTCATTGCACATAGTTTACCTTTTGTGCTATATCCACATATGCATGTATCATAGTCATTTCTAAATTATTAGGCAAATTCAACATTTTGTCACATGGCAGGCTGTTTCTATTGATTCCTTTTCTTTTGATTACAGACTATACATTCTTGACTCTTCACATATTGTATATTTTCCAACTGTGAAGGACACTGTGTGTAAATGGTAAAGGTACCTTCATTGGATTCCATCAACATGTGCAATGGTCCCTGTTGTAGACACTTCTACTGCCAGGTTATTATGTTGAACTTGGCACTGTTGAATCTTTAGCTAGATTCAGTTTACAATTGAACTTAAACATCTGAGGATAAGATTGGAAAAGTTCCCCTTGGACCAACCATGAAGAATACCCTGGAGATGTTCTCACCTTGGATTTCAGTAACCACATTTCTGAACCATTTGAGCTGCGTGCTCTGCAGACTGTCAACCAGCCTTGGGGATGTGGGGGAGTTTTTACTCTCCAGTCCTCCTTAGTCTGTGCCTTGGAGAACTACAGCAATGGGTTCAGTAAAGCCATGGCATCTCAGGAGATAACTCTCTCGCTACTCTTTGTTAAGCCTTCAGGAAACATCTGGTGCACATCTGATACAAAGCTCATATCCCTTAGATTTCTACAGATTTTCCTTTCTTGATGCCACCCTCAGTGGGACATTGTTTGCACTCAAGAAGGTCCTATGCGTCTTACTGGGACTCAGTTTAGTTCACCTGTCTGTGTCTGGAAGACATCAATCTACCACAGTACACTAGAGTTGATGCTCCCCTTTCACTTGGGAAACTCTATGCTTCTCAGAGGATTTTTCTTCAGCCCTTTTTCACCTCTATTTTTAGTGCCCTCTCTGTGGTGGTTGGAAGGAGGATTCTCTATAGCCTCAGATATTTAAATGCTTGGTCTCCAATCAGTGGAACTGTTTGAGAAAGATTGGGAGGTGTGCCCTTGGAAGAGGAAGAAGGTCATCTTTGACATTTCAAAAGCCCATCGTATTCCCAGTTATCTCTCCCCACTTCCTGCTTTTAAATAAGGATGTAAACTCTCACCTAATTCTCCAGCACCACGCTTGTATGCCTGCTGGCACACTCCTGCCATGATGGTCATGGACTCACCCTCTGGAACCATAAACTCCAAATTAAAATCTTTCTTCTGTAAGTTGCCTTGGTAATGTTGTCTTGTCACTGCAATAGAAAAGTAACTAAGATTCTCTCTATGTGTTAAAAAGAGAGTTGGCAGCTGTTACTGACATGTTTTATAACCGAGGATACCACCATACAGCCCCTATGTGGTTATTACAAGTTTGAGGAAATTTGCCTTGCTATTTTTGCCCATCCGATGGATTCTTCTCTTACCTGCTGTTGTTCCAGCAATGCACACTGCCTCATGCTTCCTTTTCCCTTGAATATAACTCATCTGGGTTTCTTTGCATCCCCTGTTCTCTAATGGATTTTTCTAAAGTATGATTTTATATCTTGCCCAGTTTGCTCCTGTTGCTAAGGTGGTAAATTTAACAGGAAACTGCACCAGGAAGTGATGATTTCTCAGTTGCTATTAATGTAGTGCTTTTCAGTTCTGCATAACTCAGTTTTTCTGTTTGTAATGCAGTTGCCACCTGCCAGTCAAAAGGGTGGGAAGACAAAGTACTGGAGAGTATCCAAACTCTTGAAAATGGGGAAGGAATTCAGATAACTGGACAATCTAGCCACACCCACCTGACTGCTCATCTCCATTCTTTGTAATTTTCTGTCTGGAAAGGTAATGTCAGCTCTGCCAGGAACTCTCCTTCTTCCTTCTCTTTGCCTTGCTAATTCTCTTATATCTTCCAATAACCTTTCCCTGGAGCCAACCCTCAGTCAAGTGATTCCTGATCATCTCACTGTATTATAATTACATATGTATGTGAGCAGATTTCTTGGTGAACAGACAAGAAGTTCTCTAAAACATGGGCAGTGTTCCATCATATAATTTAACAGAATAGCCATAAACAGCATTTATCGGCATGCTAAAAGTAAGACAGGAAGAAATGACTCTTAGTAGTGCTAGTCCTTCATTTGGAAAATATTCTGTGTCTATTAGATACATCGCACAATGCTAGATGCTCATGGAATAATGCTGCATAACTGCATATGGCCCAGAGACCCTGGTCTTACAGAATGTAATTAGCAAGAAAGACACAGAAAACACATAGGAAAGGCTAAGTAACATTTCACTTCAAATATTCAATATTAAATAAAGTGTATGTAAAGGAGAAATTAATTTCTATAATGAAAAACAGGATCAACTGTTTTGGCAGTATTGATTCTACTGATAGGACATAGCACATAAGTGCTAGGATGAGCCTTTATGTTTGCCAATTAGGAAGTAGTTGTGAACTTTGAAAGTGGTACTTGATAATTTGATGACAATAGAAGCCAGACACTTGGAGTGAAATGGTAGAGAAGAAGTGGAACACAGGGGTGAAGTCCACATACTCAGGCATTTGTCAATGGAATAATACCACTGGAGACAATAGATCAAGCCACAGACGGTAAGGGTCTCCCAGAGATGAAAGAGATGGAAGTACCTAGGAAATAAAGAATGCCTGATTAAACATCATCTTAGGACAAGGAGAGGGACCAGGATAGCCCAGTAGGGCCAAGAGTGAATGAAGGGTCCCCTCCTCTGAGATATGAAGAGAATGAAGACAGGAATTGTGGGAGAGGGTTGTGAGAGAAAAGAAAAGCCTATCAAGTTTTCCTTCCACCATCTTAGAAAGGTTCACTTGCTAAGAAGATAGGAGAGCAGTTAGGCAGGAAGACTTCAGGTGTGGAAGCCTTAGATGAATGTGCTTATGCAAATGCCTCCTGCTACAATGTGCTGTAGGTCATGTGACCTTCTAGATATGTGAGGTAGGCATGAGAAGTGCAGCCGTGGTAAAACCATCTACTGAGATGCAGACAGCATCCCCCAGATATAGGAACACCAAGAAAGGGCAAACATATATTCAAATATTACCCATGGCAAGTCTAGTGGGAAAAGCAAAAAGTGAAAAATTGTGAAGTCTGGAGTCATATCTCAGGCCACGGGAGAGTAATAATAAGCCTCCAGCCAGAAAGTCAAAGACCAACTTGAGTGATAAGGGTTCAAACAGAAGTAGAGGAGAACACTCAGAAGTAGAGATGGCTAGTAGAGATGGTAGAGGTGAACCAGGGTATAGTGCAGCAGTTATTGGACAAGGTTCAGTGGTCAATTTGGTAATATCCTTACTAAGCTACCCACAAGTACAGCTCCTTTTTCCTAGAGTATTTTACATGGTTTTTTTTTTTTTTTTTTTTTTTTTTTGCTGCATGGGAGAACCGTGCCACAGTCATGAGGATTTAGGTCAGAATCTCACAAGATAAGCATCCAGCCCTAGCAAAGTACTATCAACCACAATGGCAGGAAAGAGGCAAGGTAAGTCTCAGACCAACCAAGACCAAGATTCAGATCTTGAGGAAAAAATAAACTAGGCTATTTGCTAGAGTTGAGAACGGGAAGGTGACTGAGACTTAAGAAAAAGACAAATTTGGAACCCATGCTTTAATAAATCACTGAAAAAAATATTACATAAAATCTTCCTTCCATCATGAGCATGAGTCTGGGGACTCACAAAGGACTGAACAAAGGGTGACAATATATGAGCTCAGAGCAGTCTTGATGGACTTAAGTAAGAAAGCACATGACTACTAAGATGTCATATTAAAGTCACATAAAATTCCAGGATGGCCCTAGAACCACCAGACCAGGGAAATGACAATGTTCCCAACAATAGCAAGGAGAAGTGAAGACCACTGCCCAGAAGTGGGCTGTTAGCAAGGAACTCTTGAGAAGTTCAGGCCATGGCAATGACAGAAATTTAAAAAATTGAAACAGTGGAAGGGAGTTAAAAGGGAGGTAAATGCATTGATGTGATCAAGGATCCAGAACACAGGAGCTGGCTTGCAAAGATGTCTCTGGGGGAGCCAGCTGGAGAGGTATGCTTGCCTACAGCCAAGAAGGCATGCTAAAAGTGAGACAGGGATATTATGATTATTCATAAGCATTCTTGGTCCCTAACTCTTAAGGTCTGTGTTTAGCCAGGGGACCCAGGCAGGCCTCCATTATGAAAACATGGTACAGAATTCAAAAGAACACAAAAGAGGCTCCACCAGGAAAGGCTGTGTGATGTTTTAATGGACCAAGAGGGTATACCGTAGGATTGGCAAAGATGATTCAGTGTAAACAAATGATATGAACAATGACAATTGGAATGTGTTTCCTGCTGAGCATCCATTTTCTGTCCTTATGATTAATGCCCTTCCCCTCCAGTATATGTGATCTGAGGAATGGGTGACTCAAAGCAGCTGCCTTCCATTATCATCTGCCACTGAAGAAGCTAAAGGGAATCAAATCCTGGAGGATCCTCCTCTCATCATTTTATAAAGCCTTTCACTAAGTTAGCCAGAATCTATGCTTTCAAATCCTGAACATATAGGATCAGTAGATGCTTTAGTGTGTGAAGTAGTGTCTTAGAAGTGGGGAGTGAGTCCTAGAACCTTTATATACTTCTCATTTTCTAAGTCTGGTCCTGATGTTCTCACTAATTCTCTGATCCCTTCATATCTCTCCAGTGTGTTCTGTTTCTGTTTATAATGATTTGGAAAGAGTTGCCACCTGCAATCAGAGTTTCTGATGGAGGCAGAGAGTACAGCAGACACTGAGATATGAGCAAGGCTCATGGTGCAGCAGACAGTGAGAGGGTGAGAGCACACTTAGGCAATCCGCAAGGCAATGTTGATACAACTAGCCTTGAGATGGACTTTAAGAGAGAATTCCACAACAGAGGAAGATGCTGTGGGTTGGAACAAAACTGAGAAGTGAAAATATATGAGCATTATGGTTCTGATGCATGTCAGGAAGGAGATCCCAGAATTGCTTTTAATGAATAAAATCTCAAACATCGGATTCACCAATGAAGACTCAGGAGCCAGATGCTGTGGTGAAAGCCTGCTAGCTCAGAGAGTCAGAGCTCAGAGAGTCACTCAGCTGACCTTCCTACTCTACCACTATCCCAGAAGGAAAAAGCTCTTTCTCCTTCTCTACACTGATTTATAAACCTTTCTAAACTGAATGCCCCTCCTTTCTACTTCCTGTGCATCTCTTTATCTATCCTCCTGACTGCCTCACTTCCTATGTTGGTTTTTTCCCCCTATGTTCACTCCCTGTCAGCTGTTTACTTGCTCCACCTCTTGACCTATGGTTGACTTTATTCAATCTTGTTTATAACAAACAGAAAGCTTTTGGGATAAAAATGTGTGCCAGGGCTTAGCCCTCCTCAACTTTAGACAGGTTTTTCCAGTATACAATCTCAGGGTTCAGAGTGTGATCATATATCCTGCAACACCCCAGTGTAAGTTGGTGGTAGATTTGCCAAGAGAAAGGACTGGGAGGCATACAGAACTTATCCTCCAGGAGGAAAGATAATGACACAAATACTACTGAATCTGACAAATGTTATAGCTGAGTCCAAACGCATATATTAAACACATTCTCTCAATTTCTTATTGATAAAATATGGTGATGAAATGATTAACACAGTGCAGAAACCATAATACACAATCTCCCCAAATAGTTCTCTTTATAGAAAACATATACTGTTATACATATGAAAGAATAAAGCCATATTCCTAACCTGGTGTTGGAACAGGGCAGAAGTTACTGGAAAAAAAAATAATTTTAGGACCTGAAAGCAGAGTCGAAACAGTAATAATCATTATTCACATTTATTAATCTTTTTCCATGTGCCAGAGATATTATCTCCTTTATTCCCCACAAGAGCCTTATGAGGTAGACACCAATATTACCAGAACGTAACAGATGAAAGAATCCGAAGTGTGGAAGAGCTGACCACCTAGACTCAAATCATGGTTAAGTGGCAGAGACGAGCAAGAAGTGGGAGGGAACAAGGATGATAATCAGTACATCTGAGACCTCTCCCAATAAACTTCTCACCACTGGAAACCCCTTGCTGGCCGGGTGTCACCCTACAGGAGCCTGTTCCGACGCCTCTCTGCATCCTTGGTTTTATAACACTCGATATCAGAGGACGCAATCCAGAGAAAGTGTCTTATTTTCTATCCCACTTTTCAAAAGAATGCATTGTTCGTGCACAGAGAGTAATTGCAGTGGCTACTGACCTCATAAAATTAGCATATTTTCTCAATTAGATTCATATCAGAGCAACTCTGAAAGCTGCCTCTCCAAGAACCTGCTCACTGCCTTCCTGCCTGGTGGCAATGAGAGAAAACATGCTAAGTACCCTCCCTTCGTTTCAAAGAGAGACCACATTTGTCCTGAACACTAATCAAAGAAATGTGCTGCCACACTGCTCAATTGAAGCCCTGACTTCATTACTAAAAATGCGTTGTCTGCTGAGGTGGGTGACTGGGGCAGCTGTTCGACATATGCCTACCAACACTGAATGGCCCCATTAGTGCAGAACGTGAGGGATATTCTATCCCTTTGAAGCTGAAGGGGAAATTGTAAGTAAGCATAAAGTAATTACCCACTTGGAACCCGCCCAGGCCGTGTTCAATGCAATTGAAAGCCCCTGTCCTTGATGCCAACCTTTTCCAGCTTAGGGAGGTCAGAGACTTGGAATAGTTTCACCACTCTCTGCTGCAGAGACCTGATGTGCTTTGAAGCTGGATCTGAAATTCACTTAGGTCACCAAGGGGAGGGATTAGTGTCTTCCCAGCCAAAGAACATCCCGTCTCAGGAGAGTTAACATCATTTCAAATGCTCTTTGGTTCACGTTAATATTACTACTTTCTCTCTTCCTGTGGTAGGCAGTGTGCAGACTGCGTAGATGCTATCTCAACTGAGAAGTGCAGCAGCCATGTAAGAGAACAGCATAGGCATCACCATTCTCAATTACAGACAAGGAAAGCGGCATTAAGGCAGATAATTGCCTGGTTGAAGAAGGAGTCATGGTCTTCTAAGCCTATCATCTAAGCATTTTGTGCCCGTCTACCCCACTCCACTTCCAAGGGCATGACTCATAACTGGTGTGCATTTGTAGACCTCCTGACCCTCTTTCAATTGCCTGAAAAGTCTTTTGAAACTTGTTTTTTTTTTTATTTTACAAACAAAAGTCTCATAAAACAATGTTCTAAAGACACAAACCAGGTATCCAGGTCCTATGAAGAAGATGAATTTTCCCTTTCCTCAAATTCAACTCCAGCAAGTATGAACAGGCAGAGAGAAGCTTGAAGCCCTACTGCAGGAGCATGCAAATCCCTTGTAGAGACAGACAATTCTTGTTCTAGAAGGTGAGCAGCATATTGCATTCAGACACTAAAGCATGAGCGAGGATCAATGTCCCTCACTTTCACATTCATTGTTTAAAGAGGTCCATCACCAGCATCCTGCAGAAGTCCTACTAGAGTCCAGATCCTTACAGACAGACGCCTGCTGGCTGATAGAATATGAGAACAGGTATCTTGACCAGGAGCTTTGAGCAGGGTGCCACTAGAATACATGGTGACATCATGGCTTCAGTACAGTATACTCTGTCTCAAGCAGGAAGAAGCTTTAAATCAGAGTACCCAGCTGATGGTAGAGGCGCTTAGCAGTGACTGTCCATACCCTAGTCCCGTGATGAGCGACTACCTGCAAGAGAAGAGCAGTATCCTAACTTCATTGACTCCTCCTACAAACAAATATTCCTAGAATAATAAGTCTAAGAATCCCA
>JADRCD010177233.1:0-16534 GCA_019843815.1 Montemys delectorum
CCCCCCCCCACCCCACCCTCACCCAAAAAAGAGCACTGACTATTCTTCCAGAGGACCTGGGCTCAATTCCCAGCACCTACAAAGTAGCTCGTAATTGTCTGTAATATAACTCCAGTTCCAGGGGATGTGATACCCTCTCCTGCTCTCTGATGATACCAAACTCGCACTTGGTACATAGACATACATGTAGACAAAACAGCCATACACATAAAGAAATAATAATTTTAAAAAATTAAAGTCTCGCCAGGCGGTGGTGGCGCACACCTTTAATCCCAGCACTCGGGAGGCAGAGGCAGGTGGATTTCGGAGTTCCAGACCAGCCTAGTCTACAGAGTGAATTCCAGGACAGCCAGGGCTATACAGAGAAACCCTGTTTCAGAAAAAGAAAAAAAGAACGAAGGAAGGAAGGAGGAAAGATGAAAGAAAGGGGGGATAGGAATATAACCTTCGCGGGGAACGGCACCTGCTGAGCAGCTCACTTGCCCTGGGCAGCAGTGCTGAGGGCATCAGAACTACATGTGAGCCTACCTCACAAAGGAGCAGGAAGAGAAACTGAAAAAGGAGAAGGGTGAAAGTAGTGCTGGGCTTTCACCTTATGCTTCAGTCATACAAGTTAAGGATATTTACCGATGGAATGCAAACATAAGAAATGGGCAGTGACCTGCTGTTTCCTGTCTTTAGGATGTTAGCTAGAAGTCTAACTACACACTAGGAAAGACTGGGAATACCCATGTTATTTTGTTAAGGAAAAAAATATTTTCATTTAAACCCGAATTACAAATCATGCCTTTTCTAAAAATTATTTTTATTATTGAGACTGGACTGCCCCTATGTTGCCCAGGCTAGCCTGAAAATTTCTGAGTTCAATCTTCTGCCTTAGCCTCCATGGTAGCTGGGAATACAAGCATGGGCCAACTCCTGTTTTACCTCCTGTTTTAAGAATGAGAGTTCTTGAGCCAGGCAGTGGTGGCGCACACCTTTAATCCCAGCACTTGGGAGGCAGAGGCAGGCGGATTTCTGAGTTCGAGACCAGCCTGATCTACAGAGTGAGTTCCAGGACAGCCAGGGCTACACAGAGAAACCTTGTCTGGAAAAAAACAAAACAACAACAAAGAAAAAAGAATGAGACTTCTAATAATTAATTAGTGCTTTTGATTTCAGTTTTCATGTTGATCTTATTGAGAATCCATCTAATAAAAGCCAACCAATGAATCAAAAGAAGCTAACCTAAAACACACATCGTTAGAGAAAAGTACAAACACAAAGCTTGGCTCAGGGATGACATACACCTGTAGTCCTAGTCCTCAGGAGGCAAAAGCAAGAGGACCTTGAGTTCAAGGCCAGCCTGGGCTATATAACAAGACCACTTCTGAAACAAACAACAAACAAACACACATAAATATAGGCAGCCACAGTGACATACACCTGTGATTTCTGCACCTAGAAGACAAAAGCAGGAAGATCAGAAGTTGAACACCACTCTTAGCTGTACAGTTCATTTGAGGCCAGCCTAGGCTACAAGAGACCCTATCTCAAACAAACAGAACCTCACAAATACAGACTGTATAACACAAATGCTTGAAAATGCAGAAAATGTAGAGCTGGATGTGAAAACACACACCTTTAACCTCAGCACTCCAGAGGCAGGGGCCATGGATCTCTGTGAGTTTGAAGCCAGCCTGGTCTACACGGCAAGTTCCAGGCAAGTTAGAGTTACATGGAGACCCTATCTCAAAAAAGAAAAAAAGGAAAAAAAGACCAAGTGGTTGTTGCATATACCTTTACTCCCCAGCACTCAGGAGGCAGAGGCAGGCACATTTCAGAGTTCTAGACCAGCCTGGTCTACAGAGTGAGTTCCAGGACAGCCAAGGCTACACAGAGAAACCCTGTCCAGAAAAAGAAAAAAAAAGAACGAAAGAAGGAAGGAAGGAAGATGAAAGAAAGAGGGGATAGGAATATAACCAGAGGAGTGATACAATGTTAGAAAACACAGATAACAGCTAACTATGCCTACTGAAAAGAGGTGAATGCTTCATTTGTGAATGGTGATCATTAGGCAAAAGAGGAGTGATTTATTATATATGTAATATTCAAAAAACAGAGCTGAGCCGGGCAGTGGTGGCGCACGCCTTTAATCCCAGCACTTGGGAGGCAGAGGCAGGAGGATTTCTGAGTTCGAGGCCAGCCTGGTCTACAGAGTGAGTTCCAGGACAGCCAGGGCTACACAGAGAAACCCTGTCTCAAAAAACCAAAACAAAAAACAAAAATAGAGCTGTGGAAACAGCAGGTAAGGTGCACAGAAAATGTCGCCTGACTGTTTAGTCATACGTTACTCCTAGTACTCATCTCCACCATGTTGAGCACTAGAATCCCACAGGGCAGTTAGCCTTAGTTCTCACTCACCTACTGTTGATCTTGAGAAGTAAGGTGGTGAATCAGACAAAGGCCCTACTTTCCAAGAGCTTACACAAAGACGCAATTGTGGCTCAGGTCCTAGTATGTCAGACTCCAGAGCCTGCACTTTATCTTTCAACCATATCACTTCTCACTGGAGCGGGCTGGGGGTGTGATTCTCCCTGAAAGGACAGAGCCACACATGCAGGCTAATACTACTTCTGGAGCAAGGAATTACTTCTCTGTGTTAGTGGTCCAGCATCTTTCCCCAGTTCCCAAGACTAAAGCCTATGACATAAACATTTAACATATAATACTGACAATTTCCAACTTCTTTCCCTAAAGTCTCAGGGCAAAACTTAGAGAAGGTGGGATACACAGTAGATATTCAATACAGTTCATGAAGTTCATGAATACTCAATGAAGTTCATGAAGGTGAAAGTCAGATTGTATTACACTAAGGAGTAAATAAAAGAGAGGGGTAGAATCTGAACCCCATATTTGAGACAAATTCATGTATCTCTGGATGACCTTGAACTATCTACAGAGCTGAGGATGACTTTGAACTCCTGACCCCCTCTGCCTCTACTGGGATTACAGGCAGACACCACCATAACTTTAGCACACACCATATCCAGTTAAAGATCAAGTACAGGGCTTCATTCATATTAGACAACCAACCTACAAACTGAGCTATATCCCAGGCCCAGAAACTGCTTTTTAAGGACAAATATAGGAAGAAAATGAGCCTGGTGTGGTGGTGCACACCTTTAAGCAATGGAAAGACAGAAGCAGGCGAATCCTGTGAGTTCCAGGCCAGCCTGGTCTACAGATTGTTTCAGGACAGTCAAGGCTATGTAAAAGAGAGACCTTGTCTCCAAAAAAGGAAAATGGAAGTTTACCCTGAGAATATAACTCAATGGTAGAGCTCGCCTACCATACGAGAGTCCCTAGGTTTGATTCCAAGCACTACATTTAAAAGGAAGGAGTGGGAACAAGAATGAGGAAAAACATAAACATACTTTCCTTTTGTTGTTTTGCAGAGCTGGTATTGAACACAGAGCCTTGTACATGGAAGGTAATTAAGCCACATCCCCAATACTTTGAATATGCTTGTTGATAGGACAATACAAAACACAGTCAAAAGAGGAGTGGTGGTACACATCTGTATCCTAGCACTTGGACAGTAGAGGCAGGAAGACCCTGGGCTCTGCCTGGGCTACTCAGCAAGCATTATGGAGAAACAGGGTTTTTTGGGTGCTTTTTGTTTGTTTGTTTGTTTGTTCTGGGTTTTTGTTTTGTTCTGGGGACAGAGTTTCTCTGTGTAGCCCTGGCTATACATGAATTTGCCTCACTCTATAGACCAGGCTGACCTCGAACTCAGGAATCCACCTGCCTCTGCCTCCCAAGTGCTGGGATTAAAGGCATGCGCCGCCACTGCCACCACAAGAAATGGGGTTTTAGAACTAGATAGAGTTGACTAGAAGATGGCTGTGTCACAGTCATCTTTTTTTGTACGAAAATCACTTAACCTCTAAACCTTATTTACACATATGTAAAAATAAACCTACAGTTGACTCCAACGGTTACAGTGTTTATTAGGGAAAAGAGATTCAATGATATTTCTGCAAATAAAGCCACACTCCTGTGTCTAACTTCTCCCATCTAGTTGTCCTGTGCGGATTTCCTGTCCAAGACTTTGCTATATGCAATGACAAACAGGATCTTTATTTCTTCTGTGTACCACCCTTTGTGCTATTCCCACTTCCTTATGACAGTCTGAGCCCATAAATGGCTGCTATGGAAAATTACTGCTGTTACCAGCTGAGTAACAGGCAGAGTCTGGAGAACACGATGATGAAACTGATGTTAAGTCACCAAATCTACGAGCTTGGGCTTCTGCCACATCTTCATTGAGAACAATGAAGAGATAAGGATAAAACACAAACAGAGAACATTCTGACCGACTCTGAGCCCGTAGGATACTCTTGCAGGCACTCCAGGCACAGGAAGACAGCCGTGTAACAGCAGAGATGGTCTCCTGAGTCACTTTCTCAGAACTTCCCTCTCTTCCATGACAATGTGTCAAGTTCCCAAATTCACAAAGAAAGAGGGTGAATGCGTTTTTTTATGTAGCAGCAACTTCTTGTTCACAACCTTCTTCTTGCTAGGAACTACACTAAAGGTCTCAGCACTGTAAACCAGCACTCTACCCAAGCCACATCCAGGACTGCCCACAGCCTTATTAAATTAAATTAACGTTGATCCATGGGTCATATCCGCCGACCAAAACACCTCCCCTTTCCCACAGACCACACACACACCTGTGGTTAAAAAGGACAGAGGATTGGATGTGTTGACACATGCCCCAACATCTACCAGGCAGAGAAGCAGGAAGATCACTGAAGGCCAGCCTAGTCTACACAGAAAGTTCCAGACTAGCCAGGGGCAAACACAACAGCAACAATCTGGGGTGGAGCCATAGCTCTACGGTTAGGAATGAGTACTGACTGCTCCAGAAGAGAACCCAAATGTGGGTCCCAGAACTCGTCAGTCTCACGGCTGCTCTAGCAACAGGGGATCTGAAGCCATCTTCTGACCTTTGCAGGTACCTACATGCACTCATGAACACACACACACACACACACACACACACACACACAAAGTTAAAAAAAAAATCTTAAAAGTTTAAAACCAATCAACCAAAAAACCAAGATGAGATAATGATGAAGCTACATAAGGATCGGGGACAGCTCAGTCGAGGAGGGAGGCCCTGGGTTCCATATGGGATAATCAACAACAGCAGCAGCACGCACACATAGGTCATGGGGAACCGAGTATGGGGAAACTGATAATTAATGCTTGGAGTCAGAAGAGACCTGGAGGCTAACAAAGGGATACGGGAGAAAAGAACTAGGAAATGTGTGTACCTTAAAACTTAGTCACCAGCACAGTCAGAAAAGCTACAAATAAAGAAGATGAAACCGAAAATTAGTCCAGTTAAAAATTTGAATTTGGAGGCTTGAGAGTGAACACCTTTAATTCCAGCACTTGGAAAGCAGAAGCAGGCAGATCTCTGAGTTTGAGGCCAGCCTGGCCTCATGAATTTACCTAGAAAGATTTCTTTTAAGGAAATAGATGGATAGACTGACGGACAAACAGACGGAAAGACTGTAAACCCCCCCCCGTCATTTCTAAATATTGTACAAAAAAATAACAATAACAGCAAAACCTAAACAAAAAGAAAAGCAAACCCACTCTAGCCCATCATAAATTTCATGTGAGAGGGGAAGACACGACACAATCTGTCACTGAAAAAGAAATTTCAAAGCGTCTGTATTTCCTATCCCTGCCATATTAAAGCAGTCAGGATCCATACCTAAATCTCAGAGTAATTTTAGGAACTCTAGCCGGACGCATACGAGGCGATCCTGCCTACACGTCCGCCTCAGTTTCCCCGACGCTAATCCTCGGCAGCCAGCGCGCTCAGACTCGGCCTAGACGCTGAAGCTGAGTCTTAAAGGGAAACAGCCAAGTCGTCGGCTCGGAGGAAGAGCGGCCACCCGCCGAGACGTCCACGGCTGCCCGACTTCGCAGACACGAGTCCTGCGTCACGCGCGTCCCGGGTCGCCGTGGGAGCAGCCGCGCCGCGGCAGCTCTCCGCCCCCGCCTGAGGCGGCAGCGCCTTCCCCGCCGCCGAGAAGCCCCTCCGCCCGCAGCCCGCGGCCTCTACCTAAGGGGCGGGCGAGTGTCCGCCTCGCCCGGAGACTCGCGCCCCGCTCACCAGTCTCGCGGCCACCTCAGCACCTCCGCAGGTCCAGCTAGCAGCTGGCTCCCGGTCCGCGCACAGCTGCCCTTCTGCGCACGCGCGGGTCGTAGAGCCGGCGGCCGCGAGGCATGCTGGGGGCTGTAGTTTTACGGAAAGACCGGCTCACTCCAGGTTCCTGGCCTCCTTTTGGAGATTCCTCAGGCACCCGGTCCGGTCCGTGATGCAAGCAAATCGAGGTTGTTTGGGAGCAATCAGGATGGACTCAATGCACAAATCCAGAAATGGGTCTTCTCCTTTTCGGCTCACAGAGCTGGCTTCTAGACCAGATTAATCTAGTTTTCCATCAGTCACAGGCCCTGGGGAAAGCGTTAATTGATTGAGGTCATGACTAAGAAGGAAGCTGTGTGTGGAACCCGAGGGCCTGCTTTTGAGTCACTCCTAGCATTCTGCGCATCCATAGAAACCCGGAACTTAAGGATTCTGTGAGAACTCAACGTGTATGGGAAACATGTAAACACAGTACCAAAGAACAATCCAGAAAGATGGCAGCTGATACTGTCACTGCTGGCACGGAATCTAGTTTGAAACCCCCTTTCCCTCATTTCTGAAAGGCTATCAACAGCTTCAACAGCAATAAAGGGAGATCTCAGCCAAATCTGAAAAGACACTGACTGCAACCAACACTGGTTCGTAGTGTTGGTTTGTAATTGTGCCCAGGTGAATGAAGCAAAGCCTTCAAAACATAAGGCAGATTCAGTCATGACCTGGCTGTACAATATACGGCTGGCAAAGCACATTAGCAGGGTTTTCACGTCACCCAGGCACAAGGATGGGCTCAACCAGGGAGTGAATGTTAACATTGTTTCAAAAATTCCTTCCCCGAGAGACTTAAAATATCTCTTAGATCTTTATAAGGCCCAACTGATGAATCAAAGTTCGATCTCAGTGAAGTTCAATCTGGAGAGCCAATGAGTCTGTTAGGCTTACTTACAGAGCATAGATGATAGACTGCATACAGGAGCATGCGTAACCAGAAAGCAGCCATACTGCCGTCTTCACCCAAAATGGAATATGGCTTCCCCACAGCTCAGAAGATGGAGCCCTGAAGCATATATGATCTGGCCAATCCGGAGACTTTTGAGGCCATGTACAATTAGGGTAGAACTGCCTCCAAATGACTGTAACCGCAAGTCGGGGGAACAAGTTGCCCTCTGCAGCCCTTCCTTCTATGAGGGAATGCCCTACTGTGGTGGCTGCTAGTAAACAGGCACGACTGACTGCATGTCTGAAGCGGTTAGAGAAGGACTGATCAAAATAGCAAGAGCTAGTGAGTGGCAAAATGGAATCTGAATTGATTATCTAAGAAGTCCGTTTGTCTTTTCAGTCCCAGCACTCATCCCCAACACACACATTAGAAATTGGAAGATGTATGTATTCTATTGTATGTGTATTAGTGCTTTGCCAGCAGGAGTGTGTATGTACCATGTGTATGCCTGGTGCTTGGAGAGGTCAGAAAAAGGCCTCAAGTCCCTTAGAACTGGAGTTGCAGATGGTCCTGAGTTACCATGTGGAAGCTGGAATTGAACTCAGGTCCTCTGTAAGAGCAACAAGTGCTCTTAATCACTTAATCTCTGAGCCAACTCTCTAGCCCCTCAGATTTTGTTTTAAATGTGGTCTCTTCACATACCCTTGCTGATCTGGAGTTCCCTGTGTAGACCAGGGTGGCCTCAAACTCCCAGATATTGCTTGCCTTTGCCTTCCAAGTTGCTGAGGTGAAAGGAGTGTGCCATCAAGTCTGCCTTATAAAGCATTTATTTCAAAATGCTGCATAAGAACTGTGCACAGATGTTTAGTCTGCATTAGTCAGAAACAGGAGAAAGAAAACAAGGAAACAAAAAACTGTTTAATGCTTTTCAGACAGTCAGTGCCCAGGGCAAAGCTCCTCTCAATTTTAGCAGTGTCAAATACAATATAAGACGGGACCTTGTACATTGGCATAATTCAGTCAAGCTGCACATGTGTGTGAGAAAACTGGCACCTGCCTCATAATACAGAGTAAAAAGGAGAAGCTTCACCAGCTAAAACCAAAGACTGTCGTAGAGTTCTTTGAATCAAACAACTGTGCCATTTCAAGAGCCGATGGAGCTGGGCATGGTGGTTTAGCCTTTAGTCCCAGCACTCAGGAGCAGAGGCAGGCGGATCTCTGAGGCCAGCTTGGTCAATAGAGCACATTCCTGGACAGCCAGGACCATACAGAGACACCCCGTCTCAAAACAACAGCAAAGTAAATATATATTTCTCCTAGGCCATCATAAAAGAAATGAAAGTGTTTGTATTAAGACAGAGCTTCAGTATGCAGCCCAGGCTGTTGTTGAATTTACTATACTCCTGCCCCAGCACTCCCAAGTGCTGTGATCACAAGCTAAGCTAGAAAAGAATGTGGTGTGTGTGTGTGTGTGTGTGTGTGTGTGTGTGTGTGTCCCCAGGTCCCATGTAACCCAGTCTGGCCTCAAACTTTTTTATGTAACCAATAGTGAGTGAGTGACCTTCAACTTCTTATCCTCCTGTCCCATCTTCTGCGTGTAGAGATTATTCGTAGGTGTGTGTCACCATGGTTTTTGAAATGAATATTTTTTTTATATTATTTAATGTATATGAGTACACACTGTAGCTGTCTTCAGACACCCCATAAGAGGGCATCGGATTCCATTATAGATAGTTGAGAGCCACCATGTGGTTGCTGGGAATTGAACTCAGGACCTCTGGAAGAGCAGTCAGTGCTCTTAATGGCTGAGCGATCTCTCCAGCCCTGAAATGAACATTTTTAAATGTAAAAAAAAAAAAAGTCTGTTATTCTCTTTTTAATCTTGGGGGAAAAGCAAGCAACACATTTACCTAATGAATTATGGGTTAAAATCTTACCTAAACCTTGTCTGGATTTTCCATTACATTTCAGACATATTTACCTATAATGTTATAAACAGCACTATCCTGATTAGAACATTCTGAAGACAGCTGCCTTATTAAAATTTAAAAGCATGGAAGAGGTATTACAGTCAGAAGTTCAAAAGACCGTTGTTTCCCAGTGCCCTCAAGCCACGGTAGTGAAAGGCTGAAAGGCGAGCCCACACAGGCGGTGGGGAACCGAGTGGCAGCTCTGTGAAGCATCTCTTCCCCCAAACCCACACTTAATCTTACTGATATGATCCATGTATTTTTCAGGGATTCTCTTGTGAAAATTAAAAATGAGTGGCTCTGAAGTAGTTGTTCGATTCTTTTGTCACCTTTGTCCTAGTAGTCACACACAGATGGCCTCGTCTCCTGTGATGGCTTTGAAATTATAGCTTAGCTTCTTAAGGTAGGACTTTTCTTTTCCATTTACGCATTTACAATTTTATTTATTTCAGAGTCTAGAGAGGTGGCTCGGTGGTTAGGGGCACTGGCTACTCCTCCAGGGGACCCAAGTTCAATTCCCACCAACTACATGACAGCTCACAGGTGTCTGTAACTCCAGTATCTGACACCCTCAAAGAGATGTATATGATGGCAAAACACCAATGCACATAAAATAAATAAATTACATACTAAAGAAAATTATATTTATTTCAGTCTATGTTGGTGTGGGGGGGGGGGTGTCACGGGCCATTGAGTGCCTGTAGAGGTCAGAGGACATGTAACTGATTCTTCTCTTCTTCCACCACGCGGAATCAAAAAAGCAAACTCACGTTAAACTTGGCAGCAAGCTCCTCTGTCCACAGAGCCATCCACTGGCCTCTTGTGTTTTGAGAAGGAATCTCATGTATCCCAGGGAGGCTGTGAGCTTACTCTACTACTTTGAGGACTTCTGATCCTCTTGCTTCCACCTCCCAGGAGTTTGGATTCTAGGTGTGTACCACCCTAGGTAGAGTTGAGACTGTCCATGAAGGCAAGTCACCACTCACTCACCAGGAAGCTCTTTCCTTCAGAAAACTGGCTTCAGCTTTCAATTCCAGCACTCAGCACTTGCACTCAGGAGGCAGGTGGATCTCTGTGAGTTTGAACCTGGTCTACACAGAGAGTTCAGACAGCCAGAGCCACAAAGTGAGACCCTGTTTAAATATTTTTTTTAAAAGTTGGCTTATCAGAATTTCTCTGTATATATAGCACTTACAAGGTAATTTGTCACAGCAGATTCCCAGTGGAGAAACAAAATTCTAATTGACATCTCTAGTCAGAACTAGCTGTACTTGCAAGGTAAAAACGTCTGTCCACATCTGCAGTAAAGGTCGTATCTTGTGCATAATGTATGTGAATTGCAGTATCGTAAAATACGTGCTACAATGACTGCTGTGAAATGCTATTCTCCAAGCACCATGCAACCATTACCATCTTAATCAGAGAAGATTCGAATCAGCTAGGTACTACCCATAGCCAGTCCCCTAATCTTTTCTTTTTTTCTTTTTTCTTTTTGGTTTTTCAAGACAGGGTTTCTCTGTGTAGCCCTGGCTGTCCTGTCTCTGACTCCCAAATGCTGGGATTAAAGGCATGCGCCACCGCTGCCCGGTATCTTTTTTTTTTTTTTTAATTGTATATATCTATTTTGTGCAGTGATATGTGTGCACGTATGTGTATGTGTGCCAAGGCATGGACATAAAGGTCCAAGCCTTCCATTATGTAAATCCTAGGGATCAAATTTAGGTTGTCAGGATTGGTAACAAGTCTCTTCACCATTGAGCTATCTCACATGTCCCCCACCCCCACCACACCCCCTTTTGAGACAAAGTCCCTTGTAATTCAGGCTAGGTGTCAGGATTACATGTCCCACACCAGGCCCAATGCTGTGTTGAGGATCAAACCATGATTTCTGGCATGCTAGACAAACACTCGACCAACCAAGTTACATCCTGTCACCTTTGGTGCTTTGCCAGGTTACCCAGGCTGGCTTTGAATGTGCCTTGGAGCCCGAGCAGGCTGAATAGCCAGATTATGGGGCTTCCTTCGTAATCTTTTAGAGAAAGCCCTAGGTGGTAATGTGCACAAGTAGTCTACTACTGAGGAAGTTGGGGCAGGATCAGTGGAGCTTAAAGATAGGAGACTTAAAGCCTGGGCAACAAACAGTGAAACCTTCAAGAGGGAGAAGGGGGTTGGGGGAACGGGGTAAAAGGAAGACGCGTATATGGAGTTCAACAGGTTTATGAAACATGTTTTCTTCCGGGGTTGGGAGATGGCTCATTTGGCAGGGTGCTTGACACACAAACACATGGACCTGAGGCTCGAGCCTCCAAACCCACATAAAGACAGGCAAGGTGGCTGTAATCTAGTGCTAGGGAAAAGGGACCTGGTGGAGGATCCTTGGGCTTCTAGGGCATTTACTCTAGCCCAATCAGTGAACTCCAGCTTTAAACAGACTGTCTCAGTAAGCTGGAAGGCTGGGGAGACAGCCCAGTAGGTAAAGTACTTGCTATGCTGATGGGAACGGAGAGCTACCTGAGCTCAGAGATACACACTTGCGAAAGCAGGACTATTACACAGGACTGTCTCTTCAGAAAGATGTATTACCTGTTGTGATGGTGTGTATATAGCTTGGCCCAGGGACTGGTACTATTGGTGACCCTGTTGGAATAGGTCACTGTGGGTGTAGCCTTTAAGACCCTTATCTCAGCTGCCTGGAAGCTAGTATTCTGCTAGCAGCCTTCAGATGAAGATATAGAACTCTCAGCTCCTCCTGCACCATGCCTGCCTGGATGCTGCCATGCTCCCACTTTGATGATAATGGACTGAACCTCTGAACCTGTAAGCCAGCCCCAACTAACCTAAATGCTGTCCTTCTAAAAAAATTTTTTTTTAAATTTTATGTATGGGAGTACACCGTTGTCTTCAGACACACCAGAAGAGGGCATCAGATCCCATTACAGATGGTTGTGAGCCACCATGTGGTTGCTGGGAATTGAACTCAGGACCTCTAGAAGAACAGTCAGTGCTCTTAATGGCTGAGCCATCTCTCCAGCCCCCTAAATGCTGTCCTTCTAAGAGTTGCCTTGGTCATGGTGGCTGCTCACAGCAGTAAAACCCTACCTAAGGCACCCATTCCTGCCCAGAAGACTGGGGATGGATGTGGCTAATAAGCTAGTGATCTCTGCATGATGGTATGGCCAGGCCACACCTGGGTCCCCCAGACTTACGTTTATATCAGTCATCCTCCCCAGACCCTTATCGATGTTCCTCAGTCTACAGAACTCTCTATGGGAGAAAGTCTCATGCACTTTACAAACAGGACAGAGGTGTTTTATAGCCTGGTGACCTTTGCACTATTTGTATGATTGAGACACCAGATCCTCCCCCAGACCCTTAAGATTTCATGTGTACTTTACAAAGAGCTTTGGTGTAGTCATGCCTTAAACTTTATTGTGTACATGGGACTGAGTCATCACCAAGAAACTTTTTCCAAATTGTGCTGTTCTTAAATATGCCCGGTGTCAGATGTGACACCAGCTGCTGAGTCATGCTGCACTGGACTTGTTCTTGACTCATGGGGATCAACACTATTAGCCATGGTGTTTGCAGAGACCCCCACACTATGCAAGCACAAAGAGTTGCATTTTGACCCTCAGCACCCACAAAAGAGCCAGACACAGCCATGTGCAGTTGGTAATGCCAGGACCACGGGGAGATAGAGACAAGAGATCCTGGAGACCTACTGGACAGTCTAGTAAGTGGAAATGACAAGCGTTGGGTTCAATGAGACTGTCTCAAGAACAAGGTGGTCAAGGGATAAGGATACCCAATGTGAAGCCCTTAATCCCAGCACTTGGGAGGCAGACGCAGGCGGATTTCTGGGTTTGAGGCCAGCCTGGTCTACAGAGTGAGTTCCAGGACAGCCAGGGCTACACAGAGAAACCCTGTCTCGAGGGGGAAAAAAAGGACACCACATGTCAACCACTGACATCCAACTGATGCTCTTCACCTCTGGCTTTTGCTACAGAAGGACTCCTTTATTAGAGGACTAAGTCCAGCATGGTACCACTGAGATTTTTTTTAACACCGATTATCTCAATCTGTATAGGATTTAGTCATGGGAATTATCTTCAGGGCAATCCTCATGCCTCAGTCTCCTAAGTGGTGGGATATCAAGGCAAGTTGAAATTCTGGATACCTAAGAGCACAATGGAAGAGGCTCAAGCTTCCTCCTTCAAAATCTCCTGACAGTGAGTCGTCGTCTTTTAGCCCCTTCCCAGGCAGCAGCTGGTGTTGTAGGTCACACGCAGCTTTTCTTGCTGGACAACAGACCATACCAGGCTTCTACTAAACAGCACACCTGCCACCTCCACACCCTGCCACCTCCACAGGCTAAGGTGCAGTTTCAAGGCCAGCATGGAGTCTAAGGCCTGAACAGATGCTGGGGTTTTAAAGTCAGATGTTTCTCTTTGGACCTAACCAAGATTGGACACAATATTGACTGAGGCACATATCATGTGACCTTCCAGGACATCACTACCAGGTTTTCCAAAACTTAGCTCTGGCTCCTATGAGTTTAAGGTTTCTTTACATTTAACCTTGCTTAATTCTCCTAGTTTAAAAATGTGATCTGTAGAGAGCCGCGGTGAGCGGTGATAGCCAGCAGATGGCGCTGACATCCGGTGCTCTCCCAAGTTTACAGGTGAATTGCGCAGGTGCTAGCAGAATGCGCGCCAAGTCATGGCCCATCCTGGGGCGTAATGCGCTCCTGAGCAAGCAGCCAATCAGAAATGAACATGCACATGCCGCTCCAGGGTATATTTAAGCAGCGCCTTTTTGGGGTTGGGGGGTCGCCCTCTTGAAGATGCAATAAACGGTTGCTGCAGAAGGATCCTGGTGTCCGCGTACGTTCTTGCCGGCGAGACGACTTGCGCGGATCACAGTGATCAACAAAATCTTCATGTCTGTTTTGTGGCAGGGTCTCTGGACTGGCCTGAAACTCACTGTGTATGCTGGTCTGTGTACCAGACGCTATCTGTGGAGATCTACAGAGCTCTGGCCCAGCAGGAGTGGCCAGAGTTGTGCTTTCTGAAGAAATAGAGTTGCTCTTCTGAGGCTGCTGCTCCTAAGAGGGGGTGGGGGTGGGGGACTAGCAGCAAAGGTTGGGGCCACCTAGCAGAAGTGACCATGGTAGGCTCAGGCAGCTTCCAACAGTCAGAGCTTCGGGAGAGAACTCTATTCCCAACAGAGTTACAGCTCTTATATGGCAGATGCTCCCAGATGACTTTTGGTGAAACAATTCCCAAGCCTTTATTCCTTGTGGACAGGGTGGGGTGGGGTGGGGGTCTAACAGCAGATGTTTTCTATTGGCTTGGTCTGAGATGTTAGGGATCTGCATGTGGAGGGGCTTTGGGGTCCCTACATAACTGTTAGGGTCCTCTCCATGGGGTGCTGTGATCACATGATAGGAAGGTAAAGTGCCATCCTCAGGTCTGAGGGTACCAGTGTTTCTGAACCCATTCAACTTTACCAAGTTTCCTGGCATGGTCCACTGCCCCACAGTATAGAACACGCTGACCTTAAACTCAGAGACCTGGCTGCTTCTGCCTCCTGAGTGCTGAGATTAAAAGTTGTGTGCTACCACAACAACTTTTCTTACTTAAACCATTTCACTATTTGCCCCTTTCACTTTTATGTGGGTCCCCCAGCACAACAAGCCCTTACTAGCTGAGCCATCTTGGCAACCCTTCATTTTCATACACATCAAAATATACAGCATGAGGCAAGGCGAATGTTCCCATCTTGCTGGTCTTTTTGTAATTCACCCTTTTATTTTATTTTATTTTATTTTATTTTATTTTGGTTTTTGAGACAGGGTTTCTCTGTGTAGCCCTGGCTGTCCGGGAACTCACTCGAACTCAGAAATCCGCCTGCCTCTGTCTCCCAAGTACTGAGATAACAAGCGTGCATCACCACTGCCTGGCCATAATTCACCTTTTGATTAGCTTGTCTAAATAGCTACCAATCTACTTAACAAGGCTAAGAGACTGTGAGGTCCCATAATGCAATCAGTTTACCCAGTTAGCATTGTTCCAAGAAGCAAACCTCTGTAAAAGATGGAACAGGCACAACCCGAGCTGAAGGGACCCAACAATATCTATTTTTTCCTGCTCCTGAGCTACAAATGTCATTATTTAACTGGGGCGAAAAGAACTGAAATTAAGGAATCTGATGATCTGAATCAAGGATCCAGGTGACTTTTGACTTAACCCCATTTCCACAGGGACCAGGAGTTTCTTGCTACTTTACAATCAGGTAAATACTTGAAAAGGACTACAGGAAGAGTGTAGCCTAGTGTGTGGCCGAGTGTGCCTGCATAGGACTCAGTAAACAACACTAGGCATTTGACTATATCACTAATAGGGTTTGTTAGACGATCTCTGACCAAAAGTTACTGTCAGTGTTATGAGCATGTAACAATGCCTGATAGGTGAACTGAACTAATTTTTTTAGCTTATGAAAGGTTTATGATGACACAATCTTACTATAAGTGAGGAAACATGGTAGACTTGAAGCATCTCAAAAATAAGTATGAGGCACATTATTTTGCAAGATTATGTTGCTTTAAAAAAATGAGAAGAGCCAGGCATGATGAGGCACATCTTTAATCCTGCCCCGGGGAGAAGAGGCAGACTTCTGTGTTCCAGGTCAGCCAATGATAGACACATAGTGAGACCCTGTTTCAACAACAAGAGACCGTAGGAAACAAGAGCGCATGACTATCTGTACTGAACCCCAAGCAACAGAATTTAATGTACACTCTTTTTGTTTGGTTGGTTTTTTGAGACAGAATTTCTCTGTGTAGCCCTGGCTGGCCTTGAACTCAGAGATCCACCCCCGTTTGCCTCCTGAGTGTGTACCACCACATGCAGGTAAAGGAGCCCCGCAGAAGCCAGCATTAACTCTGAACACTATAATGAGCAAGCTCATCGGGTTCTCCTCAGCTCTCTCCTATTCTACAGACACAGCTCCGCTTTCACTGCCATCTCATTCCCATAGGGCTTTAGCAGGGGGTGCACTTCCTCTTCCAGGAATCTGTGGACCTGCCAGGGAAGAGCAAACGAGATGAAGGGAATGCTAGTGCCTTCTTCAAACCACTTCTAGCACTAAGACCCAGCATGCTAAAGCTTCCTCCACTGAGCGAGTGCTGTCCATTAGCTATGTCTCCCAGAAAGAAACACATCAACCCAGCATATGCATAAAGAATATCATGCAGAGACAGGTCACCTTCTCTCTTCAGTATGCCAGACACCCACACTGAAATCATACGTTCCCCGACCCTCAGCTCTAGGCTCATCTGATCAGTCTCCAAGGGACTAACTTTCCCGCCCTTGCCTGCACTGACTCAAAGACCCTATGATCTCTATTTTTTTTTTT
>JADRCD010177234.1:0-12943 GCA_019843815.1 Montemys delectorum
CTCTCCCATTTTCCCCTCCAAAACAAACAAACAAACAAACAAACACAAGAACAAACCCCTTCTGCCTCCCCCCTCCCAATGCCTGTCCCCCCACCCTCTCCCACCCATTGGCCCTGGCATTCCCCCACACTGGGGCACAAAACCCTCACAAGGCCGAGGTCCCTCACTCCTATCGATGATCGAATTTGCAATCCTCCACCACATACCTGCTGCCAGTACACTCAATCCCACCCTGTATAGTCCTTGATTGGTGGTTGGGTCCCTGGGAGCTCTGAGGGTACTAGTTAGTAATTGTTGTTCGTCCTAAGGGGCTGCAAACCCTTCAGCTCCATAGAACCTTTCTCTAACTCCTTCATTGGGGACCGTGTACTCAGTTCAATGAATGTCTGTGAGCCTCTACATCTGTATTAGTCAGGTATTGTCAGAATCTCTTAGGAGATAGCTATATGCTTGTCCTTCCTTCAGTCTCTGCTCCATATTTACTCTCTGCCACTCCTTCTGTGGGTGTTTGATTCCCCTTTTTAAGAAGGAATGAAATGTCTGCCTTTTAGTCTTCCTTCTTCTAAAGTTTCTTGTGGTTTGTGGGTTGTTCTTCCTGTATTCCCAATTTCTGGGCTAATAACCACTTATCAAAGAATGCATTCCATGTGTGATCTTTTGTGATTGGGTTACCTCACTCAGGATGATACTCTCCAGATCCATCCATTTCCCTAAGAATTTTATAAATTCATTGTTTTTAATAGCTGAGTAGTACTCCATTGTGTAGATGTACCACACTTTCTGTATCCATTCCTCTGTTGAGGGACATCTGGGTTGTTTCCAGTTTCTGGCTATTATAAATAAGGCTGCTATGAACATGGTGGAGCATGTGTCCTTATTACATGATGGAGCGTCTTGTGGGTATATGCCCAGGAGTGGTATGGCTGGGTCCTCTGGTAAAACTATGTCCAATTTCCGGAGGAATCGCCACACTGATTTCCAGAGTGAACCATGACTTTTTATGTGTGCTGAGGGTTGAATTCACTGAGCCCCCACACTCTGCCAGAAAAAGTATTTAATATCACTTCACATGAAATATGCATTTTTTGATATCAATTTTCTACTATTGTAATAATTTCTATGTTTCTAAGTAGAAAAAGATTTTTTTCAATCAGTTGAAGTATTTTAAAATCTTAAATGTTTAAAAAATATTGGTAAAAGAATGGTACTTTACAATAAAAACACAAAGAAATTGAGGGTGAGATTTGTGTATATTTATATCATCATTTTCTATGATTAACCATAATTTCTCACAGCACATTTTTTTTTCTCCACAGTAATCCAGTGTTTGCCTATTTAACAAAGTAAATCCTAGAGATTTTGTGTCCCCTAAACTTCTTAGAAGAATTTCTTGGCACCAGAATGTGCCTTCTGGCTTTTAGCACTAATTGCTTTATATTTTATATGTGAGAAAGCCAAAATGTTAAAACATGCTCCTCTATCACTGTGCTATGAAAAATGAGAAACTTTTATGAATGTTTGTCATAAGCATGCCCTTGAAGATAATTCTCAAAGGCAAGGTTCAGTGTAAAAATCGTAGTGATGATTTTCTTTAAAAAATTTGACACCATAAAGTGAATCCTTACAAGCCAGCTAGCAGATGGACTGCCTGTAATGGTACCATTTGTCCCTTCAAGGTGTTTAGCAAGTCTTACAAGATGACTTATACAAGGGAAATAAAACTGATACCATAGGAATCAATGTATCTATCAATATATCATACATGCCAAGGTTTTCTCCACAAAACAATTAGAGCTGGATTTTGAAAATAATCAGTTTTGAAATTCGTTAAGAATTTGTTTATGTTTTATAAATGTTTGCTGTCCTGAGTACCATTATATTATTATTCTTTTGAGGAGGTAAAGGAATAAGGTACATGTATGAAGAATCCTCTAAGACCCAGTTGACAAATGAGGTTCTGATGGCCAAGTACTCATGATAGATGTAGCCTTCATCTTAACCGAGATCTCAGTGAGACATCTAGTAAAAATATAGTCTCCTTTCTCTGACATTCAGTATTATTCTGTGATTAGACATCTCTTGGAATGAAGGCATGATGAAGGAGCAGGAGGTTCATCTATCTTTTCTCAATCCACCAATCTTCTATACATCCACCCTCCCACTTATTCACTCATCCCTGTATCAGTCCTTCTGGCTATCAAAATGAGTTATCTAATCCATCTACCTATCTGTTAATCATATTGCAAATGTTCATCTCTTAACTCAGTTTCAGTTGGAATGAAGCTCCCTCCTGTTGACAGATAGTGTTACAGGGCTTGTTGTAGTTACCGCTTTCTACATCCTTGTACACAGAAAACAAGACATGATTTACCATCTCCACACTCAGTGGCTCCAAATACTGTGGTTTCTCCTATTTGGTCCTGACTTGGCTTGCTCATCAACTGTCTCTACAATTGCCTCACATTTTGGAATGATTCCTCAGATAAGAGATTGTAAGTATTTACACAGAATGACAGAGAGTTTCACAACACTTAAATGATCCAGAATGTTCTTTTCCAGCATTCTATTCAAATGTTGAGCCAGTTGGTTTTAGTATGTCACTTAATGTTCATTAAGGCCATTTTTTCTATGATATTGAGTAATAACTTTAAGTGATTACCTGATATTTCCAAAGTTAGATATTCAAAATACCCACAAACAAGTTTAATTAAAATATTGTATATATTGGAATAAAGAGATAATATTATTAGCAAAATTAAATTATGTTATTATGTAAATTCTTTGGACACATTTTTATGTCGGAAAGCATGTGCTTTATCAAGTGGGTTAAAAACTAGTGATTATATTCATCAAAGCTTATGGCAATTTATTGAAACACTTTAGGATGATGCAGTTGTTGACTGTAGTAGTTATAATCAAATGTCTTGGTTTTTTTGTGTTTTGTTTTATTTGGCTTTGTTTTATTTTCTTGCATGTGCCACCAGTCTAGGGAGAGAAGTGTTCTGTAACATGGCATATCACATCTTAGAGCTAAATGCAATGCCTATGAGATGACACAGCACATGTCTAGACTAAAATGATGGTTCACTTCCTCTGTCAGGAAGGGTATATTCTCACTTTCTGATGTTGGTCTTTAGTTACAGACATATAGAAGGAGTTTGGCTAATATTGTTCACTTTGTAGAGTGAAGTTTAATAATAAGAGTGCAAACAGGGCTTTTTAAAAGAATGCTATTGAAAATACTTTCTTATTAAAAATAAATTAAAGGACTTTAAAATGGTGTGAAAATATTTTATTTTCTAACCTTCTATAAGTATTGCTTAAATATACATTGCATAATTGAAACATAATTTCAATTATGCATAATTGAACTTACAAGACTTTGTCTTGGGAGTAGTTAAATTTTAAAAGTCTATTTGAAATAATTTCTTTAAATGGGATCAGTCAATGTTTATCATTAATATTAATTTTTTAAAAAATCATGTTATTAATAAATTAGGTAAATTCATTATAACTTCAGAGTTGTTCATTTGTGTATTTTTGCCCAGTGCTATCAAAGAGTAACAATCTCTTTATTTCTTCTAGCTTTGAGCTGACACAGGGTATCCCAGGCCTTAACAGCTCTGATAGAAGGTCATGTTGGTAGGTACTTTATAATGGGGGTATTTCTAGGTACAGAAGACACTCAAGCCAGACAATTCAAAACACTTCTGAAGAGAAAGCTTCCCACAGGTCTAGTATTCTGAGTGTTAATTATAGGCATTCTACAATGCCACATAGTGAAAAGCAGTCAATGCAAAATTCTAAGACAGAGAACAAAAGAAAATTAAACTATTCTTTTCCTTAATATGCAATATAATCAAACCAGAGTTACCTGTGTTTCAAATGACAGATCCTATATGTTGGCCAGGGCATGCTCAAAACATTAAAAATTATATTCATTGTCCCAATGTAAACATGTCTCAATTATTCAAGACCTGTTAATATCCTACCTGTGTGTGCCTAAGCAAGACGATGAGACACAAACATAGAGGCTATATACAATTGTATGTAATTCATGTACCTAAAGTGTAGATTTATCATTGAGAAGCCAAAACAAAATTGAGCTCAAAACTCCAAGATTTTAAATACTGCCCATGCTTTATAAGTTGTGACTTATTGGTCGTTCAGAACAGGATCTCTATTGTGAAGTTGGTGGCACTCACTGTTGTTGAATGGCCCTGGTTGTGATGGGATGTCGAGTTGGAATAACCATCCCAGAAGAGATGAAGAGTTCAGCATGCTGTGCATTGATTTCCAGCTTTGAAGTACACCACCTCCACTGCCTGTGTTGTTTTTGCGTTGCATTATACTTTGACTTAGTGGTTACTGCTCAATTCACCCCCCCCCCCTTCTGAAATAGTTAAGCTGTAATAAGAAGTCTGTTTTTCTTTTCTCCCCTTTATACCTTTCTCTTTTCTGAACAATTTTGCTTTATTCTTCAACCTTTCCTTCTGACTCAAGATGGGGTTCTATGGCTTTGGCTTTAAAGCAATTTATAAAACGTCTTGTTTCTCACTTGAAAGAAAGGGCAGCTCTCTTCTACATTGTGTGATTTCCCTTTTAAACAATACTGTAACAATGTAAACTTATGTCTAAAACGTTGGTGGGAAATTGATTTAAGTACTTTAAAATGAATGGTTCATTAACACTTCCCTCTCTTCTGGTTGACCCATATTGGTTTTAGAGACCTGTATAACATGTGGGGTGCTAAGATCAAAGTTTGTTATGAATATAGAACACTGAAAGTTTTGGAAACTATTTTAGAAAGTTAACAACATTCCTAAGCTTGTTAGTCGGATACCATTTAAAGAATGAGTAACTATCATATAGGTGAAAATATAAGATTATTATTTTTTTGCTCAACTTTCTCTCCCAGTACTGGGCAGGGTGAGAGGTGTTACAATAATGAACTGTGACTGTAGACAAATGAGCTGAACAACACGAATGGATCTGCAACCATTATTCCACTCTAAGAATTACTTTCTTATATTGAAGAGCTCCAAGGGAAGCTAAACTGTGAATTTAAGCAGTCATTGGTGATTAACATAGGAAAGGTTCTACTTGTTTTGAGCAAATGGGTATTTAAGGAGAATTTGTGGGCTGAAGATGAGGCTTAGTTGGTAGAGTGCTTGCCCACTGGCCACAACTCACTGGGTTCAGTCTCTAGCAACGCCTTCAACTGGATTTGGTGGCCTGCACCTGTAATGCCAGCACTTGGGAGGTGGAGGCAGGGGATCACAAGTTCAAGGTTATTCTTCACTACATAATGAATTCCAGGAAATCCTGGAACACCTGAGACCCTGTTTCAAAATAATGTGAACTTATGCTTTTTATAGATTTTTTTCCTCTACATCATGTACATTTTATTTTCTTTCAAAGTTAATAAGTGAAAGAGTATTAACTTCCTTCAAAGTTAGTAATTGACAGGTATCTATATCTACGGAACCTTATATTCTTACATTTACAGCCTTAACTGATGATTTTCACTCAGGTCTGTTATATTCTGTTATCTTGCAAGACACAGATGTTATTTTGTAAATTGTTCACTGTATTTTTACATTTGCTAAAAGTAAATCTCTAAACATAGGCTAGAGGGAAACATACAAGTGCATATTTTATCTCATAATGACAAATTATATACATTTATCAAAAATTAACAAAAATTACACATTAGCACATGTTTTACACACAGTAGAAATGTAGCGACTTTGTTGTGTTAATATGCTTAACTTGAACACATGTATTAGGTTTAGGGGAACTACTTATTGTACTATACAACTTTAAAGGAGAAATTGCATACATGGAAATACATAATTCTATATGTGGATGGTTTTTAAAACAGCAAATACATTTAAATAAATGTGTGAATAAATGAGTATCAAATCTCTAAAATAAACTTTATTAATCTACCTACCTTGTTGAATATTTTGCTTTATGTTAAAGTGGTCCCTTAGTGTGTGTGTGTATATATCTACATATTTAATACATGCACTGGGAACTAGGCTGTGACTCCCTGTCTGTCTGTCTGGAAGTTACTGCTAGCTCTGTGCCTGCTGCCTGCTTTGTTTTCTTCAGCTTCAATTGGTCTCCAGTTGGTTATGGCTTCCAGCTGCTAAGCTGTACGTTCCTGTGTCCCCACAAATTCTTTGTCTAGTATTTAGGGACCTATAAGCAAACACTTATCCAGCGTGCTCCTTATTTACATGACACCATCTGAGAATGATTTTGTGACATGAATACTCACTTCCCAGTGTATCTGCTTTTCATGCTACACGAGTTTCCCAGGCTGGGCGGTCCATGCTGTGATTTGGAATAAGAAACCAGAAATTCCACCTCTAGGCCACCCTTGATATTTGAAAATCCTGAAAAAAAGCCTATAAGATTATTATTTTTTTTAAAAAAGCATGCATTTATAAAAATAAAAAGGTAAATACTTAACGATGAAATTAGAAGAAACTAGGACAGTAGAGATAAAGTTGAATGAATGGGAAAGACTCTAGCTCCTGATTAATATGTACAATTTACAGCGATTCCTTAACACACAATAATTTGTTATAGAGTCTATGACAAATGAGTCATGCTCCTTACTTCTGAGCAGGGTAAAAGCAGTATTTGAGGAATTTATTTCTCTCCTCTCCCCTTTATCTCTATATTTATACAACTGTGCTTATTTATAAGGATATTATGTAGAGGGAGTGTAAGTGTTTGTATTTAGTGTAATTTATCCTCCCATCAATTTTAGAAGAGAGAAACATCACCAGTCAGGCTATAGCTTGAATAGAGACCAAAGGGAAGTATAAAAAGTGAGCAGTAAGACAACTACAGATAATATTTAATAATTCGTCTACCTCCCTGACAATAAAACTAGCCACCTAAGATTTTTATGTAATTTTAATTATTTTTGTCAAATTGTGCATTTGCAAACATTTTGTATATGTAAGTATAGATTATAATTAATGTGCAAAATAGTTATGAAAAGTGTTCACACATGGATTATCTTATCTAAGCACTGTGTGAAATTGAACCCCACACTCACTAGTGAGACACTGGAAGGGAAAAGCTTGCAGGTAAAGTGTAGGATTTGATTAAAATGTTAAATTATACATGTCATAAAAATAGCGTTTTAATTCAGTTTTGGTCCCAATTAAAATTAGTTTTGTTTACTGTATTTGAATAGTATTTTGGGATGGGAAAATTGAGGACAATTGCTTGTAGAATACAGTTTCTTGCTTTATGAGAATGAAGTTTGTTTAATTTACTAAAATGTAACTCAGTGTCTCAGTTGATTTGACAAAACTAGGCTTGCTTATTTTAGAATAGCAATTTTTATGCAGAGATCTATGTCTTCTGATATGGCACTTGGTAACTCTTGTGTTTCCTTTATGAGAACTTCCATAGAAAGATTGCACATGCGTGTTTTTTTTTCCCTTCCATTTTCTAATGTTTTTTTTTTAATTTAATTTTATTTTTACTATTTACTGAACTCACTACCCTCTCTCGTTCAACCTCTCCCAGAGTCCTTCCTCATCCCCTCTCCTTCTCCTCTGAGCAGGTGGGGGCCCCCGTGAATATCCTCCCCACCCTGGCACTTCAAGTCTCTGCAAGGCTAGGTGCTTCCTCTCCCACTGAGGCCAGACAATGCAGCCCAGCTACACGCATTTTTAAAGGTGAAGACTTCTTTTTAAGAGGGGATTGTAGAGCTTATTGCGATCATTCTTGGGCAACAGGCAAGTATTGAATACTTTAGTGTAGGTTGTCTAGGACAATTGGAATACAGTGTTTGCTCATCTCTAAGCTGCCAGGATGTATACTTCCCAGTTTACTTTATGAAGTTTTATAGCAGTTTAAATGGCAAGATTCCTTGTGATCTGTTTATATCAGCGTTTTGGACTTGATTGATACTTTGAAAATACATACTCTGATTACAAATCTAGTAAGGGTTCTTGAATGACGTGAAGATTCCCAAAGGCAAAAATTTAAGATATTCTTAGTGCTGTAATATCATTTTAGTGATGGATTCCCCCCCTCCTTCATGTTTGGTACATTTATAAGTCGTATTAACAAGTGCTTATACTTGGTTTAATCTATGGATTCAGAAATTAATTTTAATTGTATAACTTACTCAGTGTGTTTAAAACATCCTGATAAATAACATTTGGTTGAAAATAATCCACCATAATCCATGCCTCAGTTTCTCCGCAGAGATGACCTCTTCATACTCCACTTTATACTTCATCTCAGTTCATAACTAAATTCTATGCTTCGAAAAGTGAATATTTATGTATGACAAAACAAAGACCTGGCATTAAAATCTGCATGCCCTTCTGACTCCAACGTTAGTGCAAGCCAGTGTGAATTCTAAAAGTCTGCCAAATTCTTGTAATAGGTGTTAGCATGTTTTACATGGAGAATGGCGCAGACAAGCCTTCCTTTCAGAGATGACAAGAAGGCTGGTGTTGCTAGCCAATCAGTGCCTGACTTGAGCACACCTGCTTTACTGGTAACAATGACATCCCTGAATTAAAACTCAATCCCTTGTTCGTATTTGCATGTCGGAAGTCATGAAATTTTCCTATTTTTCAATCTGGTCCGTTTTAAATTGGTACATTAGAGTTTGTTTCTGGTCTCCTGGTCACACCTCACATCTGTTTTCTGTAGTGAGAGGCACTTTAGGGTTCAGAGCTTATACTTTAGTGTGTCACCATGCCCAGTGCTCTAGAGCCCAGAGAACCACTGTATGGGGGTGCAATATTTGGCGTGGTTTTACTTCATACAGACTCATTGGAAGTTCTAAAGTTCTTAGGTTCAATTAAATTTCATTTAATACAAATCGTTGTCTTCAATTTCTCTTGGAAAAATAAAAGCTCCCAACTTCCTATGGTTTCTCAAGCCCAAGAAACCCTTTCCGAAGCCAAATTTCAGTTCTTGAAAAAGAAAATCTATTATCTCTTTGGTCACAGAACACCTTGGTGTGTCGCAGCTGAGCTTTGGCTTGTTTAAAAACTGTTCTTTAACAATATGAGATTTTAGTGCTAATAATAAAATTGACTATGCAATATGATAATATTTGTTTCTGGTCCAATATACAAAATGAAAGCTTACCTTATTTATTTGATTAAAATGCAGGAGTGCAAGTGCCTGCCGGTTTGTGTTGTGTGGAGCAGAACTTACTTGAGCACTCACTTTCTTAACCTTTAAAGAGCCTTAAGTAGTACATATGAAAAACACATTCAGAGCAGCTTCCCCTTAGGGATTTTTTCTTTGGTTTAAGAAAATTTTATTAAAAATTGGCATTGCAAATAACATTTTTCATAACTATATGTAGACCTGTTAAAATTTTTATTAAAACTGGAGTTGGGCCTGTTCCTCTTCATCATTCCAGCAGATATTAAAGCGCCGCGGCAGCTGTAGGAAATAGAGAAAGGGATTTTCACAGGGATTTGAGTCTCCCTGTCTCCATGCCTTCAGTGATCATATTATCATAACTATCACACATAACAAAGCTCTAAATCTAATTCAGATAAAGTAGTCAGGACTCTGAAATACAAAAATCCAAACATATGCCGTAACATTTTTTTTTTTTCCCCAGCGCTGGCTCCTTTAACATGGATTTTGTAAACTTGGAGAGGCATTCAAGTGATTTTGTGTATGAGCACAAACTAAACATCGTTAGCCATACGCTTGACAGAGATTTAATTAGAGGTGTTTTCATCTGGCCAAGTAGCTCTATTAACAAGACAGTCCACCCTGCATGCACTAGCAAAGTGTGATCAAACCTCGAAAGGTTAATAAGAATGAAACTAGACGCTTGTTTTGAAGCAGCCTGTAGGAATCACTAACTCCTCAAGAGTCTGAGTCATTTCTCAAGAGAGCAGCGTCCTTTAAATGCAGCGGGGGAAAATGGTAAGTGTGACCACATGATTCTTTTTTGTGAACTAAGGAAGTTAAAAATGAGGGCAATAAAACTTCAAATGGGCTGAACCCCAAATAAAAATGACGCCACAGGACTTATAATGAGCTTTTCTTCACATATATAGGACGAATTTGTACTTGGATGTGTCCATGCAGGGTGTTCTTGTGCCGTGGACAGTTTGTAAAACTCTTATCAGGATTTCCACCCAGTTGGCAGATGAGCTGCCGCATGTGTATATATTTATTGTAAGAGTGCCTTCTACTGGTCACACCTCATTTATGATGTGAACATATCGAGTAGCAATGAAAATGTATTTATCATAAACTATTGTTGGGGATATCTGTTGACTCGGCAAAAAAGATTTTGGTGAATCAAAACATCCATACATAAAACTATGGTGTGCTGGGGATTAACACATTTTATTTCTGTTTTACTTTAGTAGAAATCAAATCTTTGAAAAAGTTTCTCCTGGAGACAAAGTATTTTCTATATACTGCAACTAAAAATATGATGATTTCCACTTGTTTATTTTTACTGTTTTTTTATTTTGAAATTGATCTTGTTCTGGCTGCCTGTGTTTAGCTTTCCAGTCACACTGTGTCTAATTAAGATGAGTGGAATGCTTACATTTTATTAATCTCTATAAAATTTGAGAATCATGAAATTTACTTGTAAATTGAGAAATGCAGAGAAATTTAAGATATAACAAAACCATCTTAAAATATTTAATAATGTTTCATGTAGTTGTATAAACTTATTTTAAATATGAAGACAAAATGATAGCTGTTTTAACTTTTTGGAAAAAATTAAAAAAATAAGAAATCCTAAAGTCATAAAGAAAAGGTATGATTTTCAGCAAAATACTGTAAAATTTGCAACATTAAGTAACTAGCTCATCCTCAGTGTACAACTCCAACAAAATATCTTTATGAACCCCCACGATGTTTCAGTTTTAATTTTAAATGCTATTTAACAGAGAATAGATGTTATACAGTACGAATTTTGCTATTAAATGCTCCAATTAGTTTTATATAGATCTGATTTACATTGAATATGTTATCTTGTAGTATTAACTTTTATAGGAAATTCTAAAAATGGACATCTGATGATCTACAATCAAATTAGAATCTATGCTATAAAAGTATTTTATTTTTGCATGTCATTACATCCTGCTTTTATTGCCTGAAGTGACATCTTAAGGGATCTTTATTACAAACAAATTAAAAACACAACTGTCTGATAAAATTCATTATATTCAATTAGAAAGAATGATTTTAATGGGGCCAATTTTGTTTATGGTACAAACAATGTTAATCAGAAGGAAGCCTCATTGTTTGCTACATCACAAATTCTTGCTCATGACTAACTCAGTGAAAGACCTTCCCAAGAAATATTTTCCACCAGTACTAGACTGTTGGGGGTGGGGGGAAGTCACCAAAATACAGCAGTTAATGAAGAAAATATCAAAGTTTCGCTTCCTCCACACCTGTTCTCAGTCAAAAGCAAAGAAATGATCATTCATCTTCAAGATTTCCTTCAAGCAATTGGCTCTTCCAGGAGTGAATTACCATCACACCTTAACATACATGGAGAAGAGAAACAATTAGAAACACATGTGTAACATTTTACACACAGTCTTTTGTTGAGAATTTAATGAATATGAGCAAGAATCTTTTTAATGGTTAAAATAAAATCTAAAAACTCCCCAGGGCACAATTGCTGGTTGTAGAGCTTTATGTGATGAAATCTCTCAATTGCTATGTCTGTTATATCTGCTCTGTTTACCACTTGTTACTCATAAAAAGCTATGGAGTTGCCCTCTGACAGACTTGCTTATTTGAATCACACACACACACACACACACACACACACACACACACACACACACACGTCTCATTGTTATTTGTGACTCAGATGTGACTATTTCCACATTATATGTGTGCATTTGCCTCAATGAATAATGAACTGTGGAAATGTGTGCACAAGGACATAGAAAGAGACAATGCGTGGCAGTGGGCAGTTCATGCACATTCATTTCCATGAGTTAGGCATGACTGCATAATTCATGAATGGCAGAGAAAAGTCACAAGTGTGAATTGCATATGGACAACTTAATATACCTTCAATGGTGTCAAAACCATGCTGGCTAGAGAATATGTTTAAACATCATGCGTAACTTGTCGTCAATTCATTGGATATTGCCTATTAAAGGAATTTAAAATGTATAGTAAAAGTAAGTCACCTCTTTAAAAACATAGAATATTTATCATCAGTACATTCTATTTTCTCTCAAATTTGCCAGCAAATTTTCTTATCTTTGGGTTGTTATCTTTATGAACAGAGTTGCTATGAACAAAACTGTATAATTTTTGATGCTATTTTGTGGCATTAATTTAAGCTATTAATGTTTGTTGGAGACAGACAGATCATAGGATTCTTGTTTGGCACCTACATTTTAGCAGTGGTCTTTACTGATTATAGAACAGTGGTCTTTGGCCGGAACTCCAGTATTCTCAGTGCTTTCTACGAAAATGTAACAGCCTTAATTCTCTATGCATTTGTTTTTCTTGGTTGGCAGATTTAAACCATGGAACCAGGCAATTAAATATTCATGGAGAAATGCTTTCTAGCATTATTTAAAAGATGTAGATAGATGAAGTAGCTAAAGTGATCCAGGAACAGAGCATTGGATTCATGGATTCACAAATATAAAAGAATTTGAATACAAAGCTGACTTGTCTATCATTTTCAATGCAATATTGTCACAGGACATGGATGCTTGCAGATGCGCACACATCCCCACATAACATTTAACAACCAAGCCCATCTACTCATTGCTAGACATAACATTGTCCTCGACAGTTAACAGTTTTCATGATGACCAAGTAGATTTTAATCTCATGGTCAGTAATTAAGCTTCGGTGTGCGAGGAGATTCCAGTGTGCTGCTCTGTTAGCTTCTTGGCTGAGCAGCTCATGAACACAGATG
>JADRCD010177237.1:1353-13806 GCA_019843815.1 Montemys delectorum
AATCTCTGCCACTCCTTCTGTGGGTATTTGGTTCCTCCTTTTAAGAAGGAATGAAATGTCCACCTTTTGGTCTTCCTTCTTCTTGAGTTTCTTGTGGTTTGTGGGTTGTTCTTCCTGTATTCCAAGCTTCTGGGCTAATAACCACTTATCAGAGAGTGCATGCCATGTGTGTTCTTTTGTGATTTCGTTACCTCACTCAGGATGATATTCTTCAGATCCATACATTTCCCTAAGAATTTCATAAATTCATTGTTTTTAATAGCTGAATAGTACTCCATTGTGTAGATGTACCACACTTTCTGTATCCATTCCTCTGTTGAGGGACATCTGGGTTGTTTCCAGTTTCTAGCTATTATAAATAAGGCTGCTATTAACATGGTGGACCATGTGTCCTTATTACATGTTGGAGCATCTTCTGGGTATATGCCCAGGAGTGGTATAGCTAGGTTCTCTGGTAGAACTATGTCCAATTTCCAGAGGAACCACCACACTGATTTCCAGAGTGATTGTACCAGTTTGCAATCCCACCAGCAATGAATTCTACCTCACACTACTTCATTGCTGGGGAGAAGATTTCTAACCTGGCTAATCTATCCCAGCCTGACTTCCAGCTTCTTTACTCAGGCTACTTCTAAATGCTTCTGAAAGTAGAGACAATATTTTATAAGATTTTATCACACTCTTCCTCCAAAATGACTTTTTTGTTGGAATTTTCTGTATTTAATTTTTAATTTTCACTCTGTATTTAGGTCTTTACCTCCCTGTGTGACTCTGGCAGCCTCATCTCTTCAACCTAAGAGTAGAAAAGAGTTACCCCCTCCATCTGTCAGGTTGTTTATTTTGGAATGGCTAATTGATAAAAGTTAAGAAAAAGCAAAGAACCAAGCAAGGAAAATACAAACAGAGACACCTTCACAGAGAGCAGGTATCTGAAGGTAAAATTCCCAACTAGTAATATCACAGTGATGCACTTACCCCTGAATCCCCATGCCTAACACACATGCACCCTCTAACTAAGAAACACAATCTGCAGGCAGCTTTTTGTTTTAGTGACAGAAACACCTAAGTAAATATTTCTTTATATTCAGTGTACAATACCATCTCCTGGTTCAGTTTAACCAGACTAAGTTGCCGTGTTTCATTGTCCTTTTCAGGTTGAGAGAAATGTCTGCCTCATAGTCATTTTGATAATAGTGATTATTGAAAGTCCTAATTAAACAGAGAACCAAATCATGCCTGGCCCAAGTATGATACTCAGAGCCAGATGTTGTAATTCCTCCCAGTAGAAGCAACTTATGAAGAAAACCAACATCGTTTCTAATATTCAGTTTATAAATCTAAATTGACTGCACCATGTCATGCACAGATTTCTCTCAAAACTACACACAAACATGCTTGAAGTAATGTGACAGGGAGGAGGTGTAGTGATGAGAGATCAAAATACCCTGATGCCACTCCTGTAATCATAAATATAAAAAATGCAAAGGGGACAAGTCTCCAGATTTCCACCATCATAACGATGCCATGCCTGTTTTTGTCAAAACTCCTCTGCAGGGAAGAACTGCACATGGTTATGGAAGAGGAAAGGCACAGGAGAGGCACCACATCAGCAAAGAAGGAAGGAAACACAGACGTGCCCCCTCTGGTAAATAGCTCCTCTCTTCAGTCACCTGCATCCCAACATAGCCATCTCCTCTGGTGATGAACCAATGCACTGCACTGTTTTCTTTGGCTTTAGAAAACAACTACATACATCAGAGCTGATTTGTATGAAGCCACAATTACTTTTTAAGCAGCCCTAAGGATAGAGTTCTCCAGTGGGAGAACAGGGTTTGAAGCAACCAAACAGAAACAAAACAACACAAGAATTGGCTTCAGGAAATATAATTGAAACAAATTTTGTTTTTCTTCTTCTAACCATTCTTCACTACTACTTTCCAGTTACCCAACTGTTTTATATCTTAACTACAGGTGGTGGTTAATTTCCATTGTAAACTTGTTTAGATTAAGAAATGTCTAAGATATTAATAAGGTAAGCTCCTCTGGATGCATTTTCAAGGGTATTTCTAGAAATGTTTGACCCTGCATGTGAACAGCACCATCCTAAGGACTTCAGTCCTTTTCTAAATAAGGGGAACAGGAGAGAAGATTCTGAGCACAGATGCCCCCCTTTCTCGGTTGCCTGGTCCCACTGCTATGTCTTCCCCCAACACTATGGACTATGTTTCCTTGAACTGTGAATCCAAATAAACCAGTCCTTAAGTATTTTGTCAGTTATTTTATGATCACAATAAGAAAATAACTAAGATGCCATGTTGTTTCTACAGTAACAAAATTAAGGTTTAGATCTGGAGAGAAAGCAGAAAGCCTTGGAAGTTGTTAGTTAACAGTAGCAACTTAGACCAATGGAAGAAACTGTCTTCATTCATTCTGGCAACAAAAGTCTGCTCTGTATTCACTATAAGAGTTACTTTACCATATGGCTTAAGGAAACAATTATTGACACTTTAATGGCTCTAATCTGAAGTAACAATGTACATAAATTGTTACTCAATAATTAAATTTGTCCAAATGTTTTCTTTAAGAGTTTATCTTCTTGAAAATTTACATTTATTATAAAATTATTTATAAAACTAATATACTAGAAATTATGTAAAATTTTAGAAAATTAGAAAAATCATTAAGCTTGCTCCTAGAAACATTCCAGGTGTGGCTGCTATGTCACATGTCAATGGATGGCAGAGAGAAGAGAGGCTAAGTCTACTGCTCAGAATTCTGACCTATGAATATCTGAATGATAAGTAGCCTAGCACTCCCTGAAAAAAAGCAAGCCACTGAAACAACTACTAGTCCAGTGCTAGGGTGCTGGGACAGGGAGCTAGCCTGAGATGACCACCAGTCTGGCATCTCACCAGCCTGGACAAGCTTCCAGGACTCAGAGCAAGCCAGAGATAGAAAGAAGCCAGGGATTCTAGACTCAGGCTGAAGTGAGCCCAAGACACATGACCATCCCACAGGACCATCCCTCAGTCAGGTTGGGTGAAAAGTGAGCCCAAAAAGACTATCAGACAAGCACCAAGAGACCTGGACAGAAAACTAACCGAGATGGCCACCAATCCAGCACTGTGCAGGCAAGACCATGCCCGAGATGACCCCTGCCTGGTGCCATAATGCGAGAGCAGGGAATAGTACTCCTGAGACAATTCCTAAGATGACCCCAGACACAAAGAGGCACAAGGCACCACGAACAGGAGCAAGTGAGTAGTGGAGAAATAGAAAAGATATGGGCACAATGAAGAGAGGCAGAAAGAGAAAGTCAGGGTTGTGAGGAACAGCCTTATATGAATGGCAGGTGATATCACTTGGGACTATGGTGGGGTCCTGGTCTGTGCTGCAGCTAGGGTCCTTGGCCTTGCACCAGCAGGAGTCTGTTACCATCAAAGGCCAGTAGGATGTCCCTGGTCTGGGGTGCCACCTGGGAAAGTGTTGATTCCTGAGAGCTGTGAAGAACTGGCCACATCCCTAACATGGGCATTGTGGGAAGGCTGGCCCTGGGGACAGGAGAGCAAAGGACTGACCCTGCCTCTAGCCAGCTGCCTATTTGGGATAGCAAGCTATACATAGCAGGAGTTGCAGGTGATCTGCCCTCGAGGATACAAGCATGGAAAATCTGGCCCTACCAGTCCTCATGAATGAGTGAAAGATACCCTCTTCCTCCTTTCCCCATCACCACCTGCAACTAGCAGGAGACCTGGCCCAGCGGACATGAGAGCAGAAGAGCTCTCTTTTGCCCTCACCACCTCATGCTCCAGCATCAGGCAGAAGAGTTGGTCCGATGAGGTCATAAGAGCAGTTCTTGCTCTCACCTGGGCAGCACAGAAGATCTGGCCCCAGATGCAGGTGTTGCAAGTATGCTGGTTCTGCCGCTTTTCTGCTGGGGAGCTGTGCAAATGAGTAAGAGATGCCCTCCTCCCATCCATCCCTTGCCCCTCACCATCTATGGCTGGCAGTAAATCTGGCCCCAGGGTCATGAGTATGAGAAAACTGGCCATTTTCCTTACCAGCTGGAACACTCATGAAAGTGGCCCTGTATCTTGCCTGGGCAGCAGAGTAGATGTAGCCAGACTTTTGGCTATTTTGTGGGTTCCTATTTCTACCGCCCTCTCCACCCTTATATTTTCCACACATACACACCCAACACTAGGTAGGACAGAAAGAAGGCTAGAGGGGAAAGAGAGTATTCATCTCCTTAGACTTCTTCCTGCTAAGGGACATCGAGTTCCTTGGGGCAATTTTGATCTTCCTTATCAGGTTATCGACAACCAGCAACCAACAATAGCAACCAACAGCACCAAGAGCAGCAGTTCAAACCTCCTTCAGGGCTCTTGCATTTATATAGCCTCTCAAGGGTTTCCCCAATTCTAAATGTCGTACACTTGAAGAAATATCTGCAGCTGGCAAAATCGTGCTCCTGCAAGAGTGTGAGACAAATCATAGTCAGTTTCTGTGGACAATCTGAAGCAACCCCATATCCCATACCTGGGATTAAAATGAAAACGTATTTTCATAACATTCCTATGTTTTTAAAGAAATCAAAATTCTCAGTACAGGTAAAGCTGGCCCTGGTTATAGGGTTGCTAGTGAGCCATCCCTAAGGGCATGAGAATAGGAGAGTCAGCAAGATATGAGTTCAGATACCTCTTACCCCCACATCCAGGTCTTCTAATTGACCCACCCCAACATCTACCCCATCAATGAACTGCTGGAGTGCATGAAGGGGCGGGTCCTACAGATCTAAAAACTTCATGACATAGGGCAGCAACAGGATATCTGAGAGGAGTCCCAGTGAGAGTCCAGTATTGATAGAGTAGCAGAAGCCAGAGGCTTTGTACCAGACCAACAAATCCTTGCAATGACCACCTGCAAACAAAGGAGGGCAAAGTGTAGACAAAAGGGTATACTGTGGGACACACTATGATACACTACAACTTCCACAATAAGACTTTTTTCTCTGTTCCAGGGCAAGTTGAAAGGGTGGAGGGCGTGTATGAGGGGAGAGGAAGGTAAGTGGAACTGAGATGCATGATGTGAAATCAAAAAAGAATCAGTAAAAAGCTTTTTAATAGAAAAAATAGAAATCATTAAGAAAATATTGGTGTCTCTACTCAATTTGATGGCAAATTCACAGTAATGAAAGAATTCATAATTATACTGTTATATCTTTCTATCCATAAATATAAAATGGGAGGCAATATGCAAAATATTTAATTCTTCTGCATAATGAAATTATAAAGAAACTATTATTTCCATTATCAAATTACAATCTTATTTTGCAATTGATAGTGTTAAATGGAAAGAAATTTATACATATATTTGTGCAAAATAAAATAATATAAAGCCTCAGCCTAGGAAGCTGAGAGAAACAAGGAAGATATTTTTAAAAATAATATGTAAAAATTATATACATAGCCTATTATTAAGTAGAAGCTCTCTGGAAGCAGGGACTCAAATCTCTCTATCAATCATCAGGAAGGTGTGATTCTAGTGCATATAATTAAGAAATATTTCAAGACAGTCCTCTGTTCCTCTGTGGCCTCTTCCTCACTTTATGCCTTTCAGAACATAAGTATAAGGTAAAGGGGGAAAATGCAACATGATGACTTTTAAAAGCTTGGGTATAAATGTGAGGGAGTTACATACATCATCCATCAGATGACTGGGGATTCTTTAACCATACTTGTGCAAAAATCATGAGGAGGTAAGAAGGGCTTCAAATATTAGACTCTAGTAGCTTTCATTTCCTTCCAAGTTTGGAAACAGCAGCAGCTGCTGAAACAACAGCAAATGACACTCCCTAATGTGACAGTCTCCATCCAGGCAGAGGAAGTTGGGACCCTTGGCCCCTGCAGCAGCTACTGTAGCAGCCCTCAGCCTATATCTCCCTGAAACCCTTTGCCCCTGAAGAGTTAACTGCCCTTCTTGTAACAAAAAACTGGGTTCTTTCCTCTAATTTTTCTCTCCGTAACGCTCTGCAACCATTTAGCTGCTTCTTCAGTTGCCTTGCAGCCTGCAGATGGCTACCTGACCTCTTCAGTAGCTACCGGCAGTACTGACTTGGGGTGCCTGCCTGTCAGAAGTGCACTCTGAAGCTCGAGTGTGAGTCAGGTAGCAGGCTGGTTAGTAACTTCTGGGTACTGTGTGTGGCTAGGACCACTCAGGTGCAAACACATGCCACAGGCTGAATTCCTGTGAGTGGAAAGTGTCACCAACAGACATGATCTGTCATCAGATCCTCAGCTATCAATAGCTGTTGATAATGTACATGGAAGGAAAAGGGATGCTGAACAAAAGCTTAATTGTTTGGGATCCTAGTGCTGGCAGTGAAAAGCCAAGTTCAAGCACCCTGAACCATCACTACAGAATCTCTTCACTTATCAAGCTGTCAGTTGCTAACATTTCTGTAATCGGAACTGTGCTCCCAGGACTTAGGAGTGTAAAGTGAGCTTTTAGAGAGCCCAGGGTTAAGGGTGTGGAAGCCAGGCAGTATGTGGTCCACTTGTGACACACATCCAGGGTCCTCAACTATCAAGCTGATGTGGAGTTTGTCATTTTTCCTCTAGCAAGCTGCCACTAAAGCTCTCTGGGTGAGCTTGCTTCCTTGCATCTTTTGTTACCAGTTCAGCCCACAAAACTGAAGGTGGTCAAGGAAAGAGAAGTCTTTGTTGGACTTGACATTGCAACACAGAAGTGTCTCAGTGAGCACAAGCAGCCACCTTTAGAGCCGGAATATGGGTATTCAGTCCAATCATAACCTCATTTGGACCAACCATACACTTCTTTAGGCCGATCCCAGCCTCGTGTTTTAACATCACACAGAGCCATTAAGGCTTGTATTTTGGATCAGTGATAGCCTGTCCCTTAGTAGGTCCCAATCATAGTAGGTCTTACACCAGGAAACTTGCTCCACCTCTGGTAGGTGAAAGGGTTCACTGAGTGTACAATTGCAAAATGTCTGCCACCCAAATGTTTCTAACAGTCCTGGCTGGGGCAGTGGCTTCAAGAGCCAGGGCAATCAACTTCAATCTTTTGCATAATCGTTTCAAGGCATCTGTGGAGTATTCCAGACAGTTGGCTGGTCCTGGCATAAGGGTAGTCCAGCTGGCTGTTACACTGATAGTCCTTTTGATCAAAGCAGCAAAGAGAGAGTTCAATAACTGCTAATTAGGGAGTCAAATTGACCCATCCCCAGTGTCTTGCTTATTTACAGGAAAATGATTAGAATGAATGTTTACAACTTTAAATATAAAAAATTTAGCATTAATACTAAAAGCAATTTTTAAAATGCTTTAACAATTCTTATATTTCCTTACTGCCCAGAAAAAGGTAGTCCAGTTTGTCTCAGTTACATCCTTCTAAAAGTCATCTTCAAGAGGCTCCCTTATCAACTGGATATGGCATACTAGTCTGCCTACACTCTGGAACAGCAAGAGAGATTCATCCCAGCAAGGAAGTATTCCAAAGGAATACTAGCCTACTAATGGATTAACCCAGTTGGAAATCAGGAGCAAAGGAATATGATTAATGTCCACATAAATCAGCCTTAAAGATACAGAAGCAAATGGAAAAGCAGAAGTAAATATAGATAGACAAATTATCCACCAAAAATATCTATTAAAACTAAATTTTCAACAACACTTAAAACAGTAGAAAGTTGAAATTTTTCCTTTTGAGATCAAGAATAAGACAAGGTTGATACCAACATCACTAAAGAAGTAATGATTGGTAAAACAAAGATTAAAAACAATCATCTACAATGAAATGGTTGTGTACATTAAGCCCACAAAAATTACAAAGAAACCACTAGTTCTAACAGGTGAGTGGTAATAAGCTAGTTTATCATGGCTGTTAATGTCAAATCAAAACACAGGAAAAAAACAACTATATTTCTGTGTGCAAATTAAAACAAAAGCTAAAAATTATTTTTAAACTATTTTATTACATGTATTTATTTTTTGTTTGAGGGGAGGGTATACATGAAGGTAAAGGGAAAAACAACTTTTGGAAGTCAGCTCTCTCCCTCAACCATGTGCATCTTGGTAATCAACCCAGGTAATCAGGCCCAGCAGCAGGCACCTTTATGCCCATATAATCTTTTTTTTAATAAGATATTTTCTTTACTTACATGTCATATGATTTCTCCTTTCCCAGTTTCCCTTTCAAAACACAAACAAACAAACAAACAAACAAACAAAAACAACAAGAACAAACCCCTGTTGCCTTCACCCTCCCCCATGCTTGCCACCCCACCTTCTCCCACTTATTCGCCCTGGCATTTCCCTACACTGGGACACAGAACCTTCACAGGGCCAAGGGCCTCTCCTCCCATTGATGATCAAATTTGCAATCCTCTACTATACACGTGCTGCCAGAACAATCAGTCCCACCATGTATAGTCCTTGGTTGGTGGTTGAGTCCCTGGAAGCTCTGAGGGTACTAGTTAGTTCATATTGTTGTTTGTCCTAAGGGGCTGCAAAACCTCCAGCTCCTTTGGTTCTTACTCTAACTCCTTTATTGGGGACCCTGTACTCAGTTCAGTGGATGGCTATGAGCCTCTACATTTGTGTTAGACAGGTAATGTCAGCTCCTCTCAGGAGATAGCTATATTAGGCTGGCTTGTCCTTCCTTCAGTTTCTGCTAAATAGTTAGGCTCTGCAACTACTTCTGTGGGTATTTTGTTCCCCCTTTTAAGAAGGAATGAAATGTCCACGTTTTGGTCTTCCTTCTTCTTGAGTTTCTTGTGGTTTTAGGTTGTTCTTCCTATATTCCAAACTTCTGGGCTAATAATCACTTATCAGAGAGTGCATGTCATGTGTGTTCTTTTGTGACTGGGTTATTTCACTCAGGACCAGATCCATCCATTTACCTAAGAATTTCATAAATTCATTGTTTTTAATAGCTGAGCAGTACTCCATTTTGTAGATGTACCACAATTTCTGTATCCATTCCTCTGTTGAGGGACATCTGGGATGTTTCTAGTTTCTGGCTATTATAAATAAGGCTGCTATTAACATGGTGGACCATGTGTCCTTATTACATGTTGGAGCATATTCTGGGTATATGCCTAGGAGTAGTGTAGCTGGGTCCTCTGGTAGAACTATGTCCAATTTCTGGAGGAACAACCAAACTGATTTCCAGAGTGGTTGTACCAGCTTGCAATCCCACCAGCAATGAAGGAGTGTTCCTTTTTCTCCATAACCTCTCCAGCATCTGCTGTCACTTGAGTTTTTTATCTTAGCCAATCTGACTGGTGTGAGGTAGAATCTCAGGGTTGTTTTGATTTATATTTTCCTGATGACTAAGGATGTTGAACATTTCTTTAGATGCTTCTCAGCCTTTTGGTATTCATCAGTTGAGAATTCTTTGTTTAGATCTGTACCCCATTTTTAATAGGGTTATTTGGTTCTCTGGCGTCTAACTTCTTGAGTTCTTTGTATACATTGGATATTAGCCCTCTATCAGATATAGGGTTGGTAAAGATCTTTTCCCAATTTGTTGGTTGCCCTTTTGTCCTATTGACAGTGTCTTTTGCCTTATAGAAGCTTTGCAACTTTATGAGGTCCCATTTGTCAATTCTTGATCTTAGAGCAGAAGCTATTGGCGTCCTCTTCAGGAAATTTTTCCCTGTGCCTATGTGCTCGAGAATCTTTCCCACTTTCTATTCTATTAGGTTCAGTGTGTCTGCTATTATGTAGAGATCCTTGATCCACTTGGACTTGAGCTTTGTACAAGGAGATAGAAATGGATCGATTTGCATTTTTCTACATGCTAACCGCCACGTGAGCCAACACCATTTGTTGAAAATGCTGTCATTTTTCCACTGTATGGTTTTAGTACCTTTGTCAAAAATCAAGTGACCATAGGTATGTGGGTTCATTTCTGGGTCTTCAATTCTGTTCCATTGAACAACCTGCCTGTCACTGTACCAATACCATGCAGTTTTTATCACAATTGCTCTGTAGTACAGCTTAAGGTCCAGGATTGTGATTCCACCAGAGGTTCCTTTATTGTTGAGAATAGTTTTGACTATCCTGGGTTTTTGTTATTCCAGATGAATTTGCAAATTGCTCTTCAGAGACTTGAAGTTCTTGTCAAACAGATCTTTTACTTGCTTAGCTGGAGTTACACCAAGGTATTTTATATTATTTGTAACTATTGTGAAGGGTGTTGTTTCCCTAATTTCTTTCTCAGCCTGTTTATCCTTTGTGTAGAGAAAGGCCTCCAATTGGCTTGAGTTAGTTTTATATCCAGCTGCTTTGCTGAAGTTGTTTATCAGGCTTAGGAGCTCTCTAGTGGAATTTTTGGGGTAACTTAAGTATACAGTCATATCATCAGCAAATCTTCCTTGCCAATTCCTATCCCTTTGATCTCCTTTTTGTTGTCTAATTGCTCTGGCTAGGACTTCAAGTACAATATTGAATAGGTAGGGAGAGAGTAGACAGTCTTGTCTAGTTCCTGATTTTAGTGGGAATGCTTCAAGTTTCTCTCCATTTAGTTGGATGTTGGCTACTGGTTTTCTGTGTATTACTTTTACTATGTTTAAGTATGGGCCTTGAATTCCTGATCTTTCCAAGACTTTTATCATGAAGGGATGTTGGATTTTGTCAAATACTTTCTCAGCATCTAATGAGATGATCATATGGTATTTTTCTTTGAGTTTGTTTATGTAGTGAATTACGTTGATGGATTTCCATATATACAACCATCCCTGCATCCCTGGGATGAAGCCTACTTGATCATGGTGGATGATTATTTTGATGTGTTCTTTGATTTGGTTTGCAAGAATTTTATTGAGTATTTTTGCATCGATATTCATAAGGGAAATTGGTCTGAAGTTTTCTTTCTTTGTTAGGTCTTTGTGTGGTATAGCTATCAGAGTAATTGTGGCTTCATAGAACGAATTGGGTAGAGTACCTTCAGTTTCTATTTTGTGGAATAGTTTGAAAAGTATTGGATTTAGGTCTTCTTTGAAGGCTTGATAAAACTCTGCACTAAACCCATCTGGTACTGGGATTTTTTTGGTTGGGAGACTATTAATGTCTGTTTCTATTTCATTAGCAGATATGGGACTGTTTAGATCATTGATTTCATCTTGATTTAACTTTGGTACATTGTACCTGTCAAGAAAATTGTCCATTTCATCCAGGTTTTCCAGTTTTGTTGAGTATAGGCTTTTGTAGTAGGATCTCATGATTTTTTGGATTTCCTCAGTGTCTGTTGTTAAGTCTCCCTTTTCATTTCTGATCTTTTTTTTTTTTTGGTATTTTCTTTATTTACATGTAAATTTTCCCTTTCCCAGGTTGCTCTCCAAAAAACAAACAAACAAACAAAAACAACAAGAACACACTCCTTTTGCCTCCCCCATCCCCATGCCTGCCACCCCACCCTCTCCCACTTATTGGCCCTGGCACTCCCCTACCCTAGGGCACAGAACTTTCACAAGTCCGAGGTCCTTTCCTCCTATTGATGATCGAATTTGCAATCCTCTACTATACACATGCTGCCAGAACATTCAGTCCCACCCTGTATAGTCCTTGATAGGTGATTGGGTCCCTGGGAGCTCTGAGGGTACTAGTTAGTAATTGTTGTTCGTCCTAAGGGGCTGCAAAACCTTCAGCTCCATAGAACCTTTCTCTAACTCCTTCATTGGGGACAGTGTACTCAGTTCAATGAATGGCTGTGAGCCTCTACATCTGTATTAGTCAGGTATTGTCAGAGCCTCTCAGGAGATAGCTATATGCTTGTCCTTCCTTCAGCCTCTGCTCCATAGTTAATCTCTGCCAGTCCTTCTGTGGGTGTTTGGTTCCCCTTTTTAAGAAGGAATGAAATGTCCACCTTTTGGTCTTCCTTCTTCTTAAGTTTCTTGTGGTTTGTGGGTCGTTCTTCCTGTATTCCAAACTTCTGGGCTAATAACCACTTATCAGAGAATGCATACCATGTGTGATCTTTTGTGATTGTGTTACCTCACTCAGGATGATACTCTCCAGATCCATCCATTTCCCTAAGAATTTCATAAATTCATTGTTTTTAATAGCTGAGCAGTACTCCATTGTGTAGATGTACCACACTTTCTGTATCCACTCCTCTGTTGAGGGATATCTGGGTTGTTTCCAGTTTCTGGCTATTATAAATAATGCTGCTATAAACATGGTGGAGCATGTGTCCTTATTACATGATGGAGCATCTTGTGGGTATATGCCCAGGAGTGGTATGGCTGGGTCCTCTGGTAGAACTATGTCCAATTTCCGGAGGAACCCTCACACTGATTTCCAGAGTGGTTGTACCAGTTTGCAATCCCACCAGTAATGAAGGAGTGTTCCTCTTTCTCCGCAAACTCTCCAGCATCTGGTGTCACCTGAGTCTTTTATCCTAGCCAATCTGACTGGTGTGAGGTGG